>JANPWX010000038.1:500667-595105 GCA_024734555.1 Trochalopteron elliotii
CCTAGCCATGGCTAGGTTCCTCAATGAAAATGTCTCTAAGAAAAGGGAGAAAATTCTGTACAGAGGATGAAGAAACAAAAAAAGTGAGAAACAGCAGATGGAACACCAGGGTCAGAGGAAAAAGAGGAAGTATTCCATGCTGGAGCAGATATTCACACTGCAGCCCCATGGAGGACCCAATGTTGCAGCAGGTACACGTGTCCTGAGAGAAGTGGCAGCACATGGAAAGTTCACACTGGAGCAGAGGAAAAGGGTGAGGAGGAAGGAGTGGCAGAGAGGAACTGTCACGATTGCGACTCCCAGTTCCCCATTGCCTCTTGCAAGGCTAGGCAGGGTGGAGAGAAGACAAGGAGTCAGGAATGGAGGAATGATGTTGAATCTGGGAAAAAGGGAGATGGATGAAGTGCCTTTTTGTTTTTCAACATCTACATATTTTTTAATTGGCAATTAATTGAAGTAATTTTCCCCAAGTCACAGAATCACAGAATATGCTGAGTTAGAAGAGAAGCACAAGCATCACTGATTCCAAATCCCAGTCCTGCAAAGGACCATACCCGAGAATCACACCATGTGCCCAACAACATTGTCCAAATGCTTCTTGAACTCTCTCAGGCTGGTGCTGTGAGAACTTCTCTGGGGAGCCTGTTCCAGTGCCCAACCACCCTCTGGGAGAAGAATCTTTTTCTAATTTCCAATCTAAGCGTTCCCTGACTCAACTTCAGGCCCTTCCCTCAGGTCCTGCCACTCATCATCACAGAGAAGAGATCAGTGCTTGCCCCTCCTCTTCCCCTTATGAAGAAGTTGTAAAATGCAATGGGATCTCCCCTCAAGCTCCTTCAGGCTGAACAAGTTAAGTGTGTTTTGTTTATGACAATAACCGGTCAATCGATCTTTCTATCTTTACCTTCACTCATGTTATTTTCTCCCCCTCCCATGTTTGAGGAAAGTGAAAAAGGGAGAAACTAGATAGGTGTCCAGCAGCTAGCCAAGATCAACCCACCCTAGAGAGTTTGACAAATGTTCCTGCAAACATCTTTGCAGGAAAATAAGGCTTATGTCTTCTAAGAGCATTGGTGAAATGAACACAAGTATTTCTTGCACTTGCTGTGCAGAACACAATGGAAAATTTTTTGTGATCTTTTACCACCTAGATTTACTCAATTTTAAGAACTTAATTTAGGCATCTAAGTCAGAGGTTTAGTCACCTTAGTCAATGAAAAGGAAGAGATGCCTTCAAAAGATGATGTAAATCTTTAATTGGACAACACTTTACTCTGGAGGTATTGGATTCTCACCATTGATTGTAAATGAAACTACAGACAAGGACATTCTTGAAGAGCCTTAAGCAGGATGAATCAGGGCATCTGTGGCTGAGGACTAACAGTCCTTGATCTTTCTTCTACAAAGGGAGAGCTTAGTAGTAGCACTTTAGAATCTGCTTTTCATGTATTGGTCACAGTACCTACGCAAGTTATTCTACTCTTTCAAACAGAACTGAAATGTCCCTATCTTCTTAGTACTCGAGACTATTTTAACAGTTGATAATTTTGGACTCAGGGTTTAAGGCAGTTTCACCTTTTAATGTTGCAATTCTTTATTAAAGATATGCTGTGCTTCCCCAGTAATATTTCTTGCAGAGAAAAGCATTGCCCAGATGAACTAACATCATTAAAAATGGACAGAACTTTAGAAGATATTTAAGTGTAGCTGTGCAATTTTAAAATCTAAATTACACACTTTGGGGACTGAGCAAATATGTGGCACCTAAAATCATCCCTCACAAAGTTAGCTTTTGGGTAAAATATTAATTTTTTGTTTGCATGTCAGTTCTACCAATCATCACACTACACTAATCCAAAAATGTAAGTTGATGACAGATGATTTTTTTTTGAGTGATGTTAGTCAAACTAGAGGTTTGACTATTTATGAGCTAAATTACACTTTCTTTCAACAATTTTCTTTCTCTCCTAAATTGCTTGCTGTTGAGGTAATGCTCTCCTCTTTCCTTCCATCAAAGATATACAGTCAGGCACTGTTAAACAAAACTTTTCTTTCAGGTGATTTTAATGACTGGGTGATAAGGACTGGCTCTGTCAAGCTTAGTTATCACACGTTAGAGCCACTTCATAAATACTGTGATGGTTGATAAGAGGAACCTGGGTAGCTGGGGGGAAAAAGCCTGTAGTTCTGCAGTGAATTTTTAATTACATCATTACAGTTTGGGTTTTTTTTCTTTTTTGCACTATGTTCATAACAATTTTTTGCTTTCTGTTCATGCTTGTTGAATTTCTCATACTAGGTATTTAATTCTATCCCTGTACTTCCATGCACACTCTCAATTTTTTTGCTTCCCATAACATGTTGCTGTGGAGTCCTGCATTTTCTTTAACAGAAATGCTTATTTTGAATTATCTTTTTGCTATTGCAGGCAGCTTCTTCTGCTTAAATCTCCACCTATAATCAAATTCTGTGGCAATGTCTCTTGTGTGTGATTTTTTTTGTTGTTTTTGTTTGTTTTTAAATGACAAAAAAATATATATATAAATAGTTTAGGGAGAAAAGTCTAGTCCTCTGTGGCATCTTGGCTCCCAATGTGTGGTCTCTATGGCCTTGCCTCTAATTAACCTCTTTGTTCTCAGGTTTCTCTGACCAAAACGTCGCTACAGGAGATTCACAGTGGAAATGCACAAGCTGGACTTTGTTCAAACAGTGCAGAATCCTCCCCGCCACCTTTCCACCAGGAAAAAAGAAATAAGGCTAGGTTATATGCAGATAACTTTGTCAGTATCTCTAACAGAGCAAAACATTTTCATGCAGCAAGGGGAAACAAGAACAGGAAAAAAGATATTCAGTAGTGTATTCCAAATTAAACCTTACCTCGAGCCATCTTTATGCTTGTATGTCAAGCAAAAAAATCTATGAACTCAAAAGGAACCTGTAGTTACTGCTGAAAATAATTTTCTCAGTGTGATACATATAGGCTAATAAAGACACATATAGCCATACCACAAGTGCTCAGGTATTGTGGTAATTTACCTCAATGGTAAGGAAACTGTGATTGTGAGATTTACTTATGTTTTAGCAACTGGAAAATAAAGAGTGTTTATGAGAAGTCCTGTTTGAATATAATTAATGTGAGGCATGAGCTGGTAAGTATTATTCCACTTGGGTCTACAGTCTCACCAGCCATTCACCTTGGACCATAGGTTTTTGAAAATACTTTCTGTTCTGCTACTTGAGTTTAGTTTTAATTGATATAAAGGAGCAAATGGAAGTATGCTTATGAAGAAAGACATAATTATCTGTTAGGAACATGAAAATTAATATATTTGCTTTATAAAACTTCAGTTCTGTTTTGAGTAGCATAATCTTTTTAATAACAAGGAATATAAAATCTGGAGGATGGTTTCTTATTGGCCTTTATGGAATTAAGCTTTTTACTCAATCCTTTAAGACATTTCTTTTGGCATTTTTACTGACTTGAGCTCCCCTGACTCTAATTCTGTCACCGATAAGCTGATGTCTTGCAAAAAGACTATGGTTGTGTATTAAAGTCAAGAGCCACAACTTGAGAAGAGCCACTTAATTCAGGTTTTTTCCCAGTTGTGTACTCTAATAAGGTAATTTGCAATATGTATGATATTAAAGTAAGTCAAATAAGCCCTGTGAATCTGAAAAACCAATGTGTTGTGGAGAGCTGCTTGTGCCTCCAAAATTAGGTGCTAATCAATTTTTAAAAAAATTTGAAAATGACTCTGGGATTCTAAGGCCATTGAACAAACTCATGATAACAGAAGTGGAACACTTTTTGTGTTTTTCTTTGAATATTTAATTTAAGGCATAAATACTTATCCAGTGGTATAAGATATAATATAAACCTTAAATCTATCAGGGAAATGGTAAGAGGCATTTGGATGGAGGAAGATTTGGCCAGCCTGTGTTTGCCAGTGGAGTTACAGTGATCACAGCCAGCTGACTGACCACACACTCAATACCCCAGGACATCTTAGTGATGTCTTGCAGGTGCTTACACAACCCTGGAGAAGGTTATTTTGGAGTCCCCTCATTTAACTTGGAATCATTATTCTGCTGAAATACCGATAGTTCTAAAGCTCACTAGCTGATAAAAATTCTAAACCATTAAAAGCTGCAACCATGCCACACTGAGACATTTCTGTACAAATTTCCTTTTGTTACATGTGTACAAGAAGATAGTCATAATAACACAGTGAGATCAAGCACATTTTATAAATGTTGTAGGTCGCTTGAAATATGTCATTTTTCCCCACCTGGTTTTCCTGAGGTAACTGTCTTCCACCAGACAACAAGACTATATTTTTTCACTCTTTAGCCCACCTCTCAGGAGCACTAATGAATAATCACACATACTCTTCCTCTTGGCTTGAAGCATTTTCCTTCACCATGTAGTTGGTTATGCTGTCTAGACTTAAAAATTGCTTTTTTGACTCTCTTAAAAGAAGCAGCAAAACTGAAACAAGGAAATTACAGCAGGAACAAGTTGTACCAACACTAAAGCTTTATTTTAATGTAATGAAATTCTATCACCAGGCAAAGAAAAACATTGAATTGATATGAAAAGCAGTTTAAATCTCGTGTATCATCATTGTCCTTCCTCAAGTGATTTCAACATGAAAAGAGGTGCAAGAATAAATTTGCAGTGTTTTTTGTGTTCATGGATCAGGAATTGGTCATATGAATAGCTTCTTGAGGAACTAGTAATTGACTTGGGCAGCTTAAGAAGCAAAGTTCCTTGTATAGCTGCTGTCGCATTTTTAGATAAGATAAGGATTAAGAATATAAATTGCCTAATAAAGAGCAACTTTTCTGTTCAAGTTGTTTGGCCCCCTCCTGTCACAAGAGAAGATAAAATTTTTCAGGTTCTGGTAAGAAAAAATTCTTAACCACTAAAATGCATTCCTATGCCAGGAAATGAGCACGCTGCAGTCAATGTTGAAGTCTAACGATGTTTTACCCTTCCTGAGAGATGGGACCCCAGGCCTACTAATATCAGTAGGTTTCCTCTAACAGCAGTGAGAAGCAGATGTTTGAGGAATTTAATATTCAGGCCTTCCCCAATGTAACGTATTTCTAGCTTCTATGATGCATCAACACGAGGACCTCTGAATCAAAGAACACTGCTGGATTGCTGCATTTAAAAACATCAATAACTTTAAATTTCATTTTTCCAACCTTTGAACCCTTTTTTTTGTTTTGCCTCTAAAACGTTCTGTGACACTGGGTTACACAGTACAAACTGTATGAAAATATAGATCCCTTTGCTGTTAAATACATGCCCTGAACCTGGTAAGATGGCCAGTGTGCTTCCAACTTCTTATATTATGAGTCATAGTGATATATGATATCAGAAACAATTCCTGAGCCAACTGTGGTTTTACAGACCTGTATAATATTGCTTACCAGCTCATTTATTCCCAGAAAGAAGAACCTCAGTCTTGATTTTCTCCTCATATAAATTTTTTCACTATGGGTATCATATTTGGTCCCTTTTATGTTTCTCTTCTCGTTCTACTAGATAGCTGGAGTAGCTATCTGAAGTTTGTAGCCAGATACTTCTGAAGTTAAAGAGAAGCTGACAAAAAGAAAATCCAGTCAGATCTGAGACTTACTTTAGTTTTCTTCTTACTTTAAAAGAAAAATCCCAAAACGTAAGAAGCAACTATTATCACTGCTGCTTCATTTTAAAGTATTAAAAAAGAAAAACTATTGTTTTTCATGCTAGTTCAATACAAAATAATATTTGCTGCAGGAGTGACAATGGGAAAACTTTATTATCATCTTGAGAGCTGAGTATGTGCTGCAAGAAGTTTGCTGTGGATATTCAGGAGTAATTTTAAAGAAATCAAACTCAGTTTCAGTCAGCCTCCTGTTGCTCCTTTGGTAGTCATTTATTAGAGATATATTAGTAAATATTTTTTGTTCCTTATTCTGCTTTGTAAAACAACCTGTGCCTAAGAAGAAATCATGAAGTTATGGAATTAAAATTCCAAATTCATAGTTATAAGAATTAACAACGGGAAACACAATGGAATAATTTTTATCTTCTGAAATGTGGGATGATTTACTGAGATTGGTTATTGTAATAATCTAATTACTTCAAGTACTTTGCAGGAATAAAGGAAGAAATCTTTTAATATTGATATCTCACATCTGTTGACTTTAGGGTGACATTGGACTTTTTTCTTGGTGTTGGTGTTTTCCATTACTTGCTCTTGTAGGTGTATGAAATCAGACTTCTTATTCAACAGAGATTGCTACCAACCATGTTGTTGTCATGCTGTATCTCCTAAAATGAAATGATGGCATTTCATTAGAATTATTGAAAATGTAAGTGATGTACATAATTTCACTCTTCGTTTGGCACATGAGCTACAACAAATGCAAAATGGTAGGAAGTCCTGTCAGTTAAAGGTCAGAGAAGAAATAAATATTAGTGTTCAGAAAGCTTTAACATCTGAATATGAAGTGCAGAGAGACAGCAAGGAGGTTGCAGAATGTTCTATTCATTTTAATAAAATTCTGCAGGAAAACATTGTGAAAGCCATCAAAAAAGTGGCTATAGAGTGTATACTGATCCCACAGGTGGAATCAATTTTAGGCTCCATCAGAACTGCTTCTCAGGTGCAAGTGATGTGTTCTTGAATCCCTGTTGTTTTTTGTTTTCATTCCTAGCTGTCCAATGACAAGAGTGATACTTTTAAAAATAAAACAAACAAAAAAGTAACAAAAACTACTGAAATAGATAGACTAAATACCACTGATACCCCAGTGTTGGAAAGAAAATACATTTGATCCCCTTATGTAAGAATCCTGCTCTTTTATTTCTACCATATCTCTAAAATTCTTTCACCTTTTGTTGAGGTAAACTGAATGAAGGAAAAAGATCAGAATGGTGTACATAAATGAACAGACAGATGAAAACCTTCACAGAAAACAAGTAATGTTATAAAAAAGATGTCAAAATTTGTCCTGGCACATAATAAATATTGTTCGTCTGGAAAGGGTATAACATGAACCATGACATTTAAAAAAATATTGGCTTTCTGTTGTATCTTTTTACATGTCCAAGACTAACATATCCAGTGTAACCTAAAGCACTGTGGATACCTGTGTCTCTCATGAAAAGGCAAATCAGCATTTAAGGAAAATACAGCATTTGCCTTCCAGTCAATTGGATTACTTTGAGGAGTACACAGTCATGAGTCTAGAAGCTTGAAAACAAGCAATAGCCTTAAGGTTATCTTAGAGCACACAATAAAAATACTGAGAATCTCCGTGAGAAAAGATTCCAAAGCTAAGGATTCCCAGATTTCCTTCAACTGTTGAAAAAATCAAAAATCAAAATTCATTTGTTGGGGTATGGCTTTTATCATTTTTGGAGATACAGGCAAAAACAGCACAGACCATTGTCATATTTGTTTATCCTTATTGGATGGGACATAAAAAGACATTTAGGAGGCTGAAGTGCATCCCTAGTTGAAAAGCGGTAGTCCTGTTGATGTTTTTTAGGCACAATGCCTTGTTTGCAATTGTTGTAAAGGTAGGACTTTAAAGAATCAAAGCATGCCTTTAGGAACCTCAGGCATTACGCCCAGTCAGGATTGACTTAGGAAAGGCAGGCCTCACTTTACCAGACTGATCTCTTTTTATGACCAGGTGGCCCAGATAGTGAATGAGGGAAAGGCTGGGGTTGTTTTCTACTCGGACTTTAGTAAAGTTTGGGCTCTATTTCCCACAGTTTTCTCCTGGAGAAAGTGGCTGCTCATGGCTTGGACAGGTGCACTCTTCCCAGGTTGAATATTGTTTGGATGGCTGGGCCTGGAGAGTGGTGATGAATGAATGGTGCTGCATCCACTTGGTGTCTGGACACTAGGGGGGATCCCCAGCGATCAGTGCTGGGCTCAGTTGTGTTCAATATCTTTACTGAGTACCTGATTGGGAGCATCAAGCTTGCTCTCTAAAAGTCCACAGACAGCACCAAACTGTGTGGTACTGTTGATCTGCTAGAGGATAGAAAGTGTCTGCGGAGGGATCTGGACAGGCTGGATCCATGGGCCAAGGCCAATTGTAGGAACTTCAACAAGATCCTTCCCTTGGGTCACAGCAGCACTGCAGGCTGGGGAAAGTGGCCCAGTGAAAAAGAACATGGGGACGCTGTTTGACAGTGGTGGAATATGAGGAAGTATGTGCCCAGCTGGCCAAGAAATCAAGTGATATCCTGGTCTGTATTAAAAATACTGCGGCCAGCAGAACCAGGGAACTGACTGTCCTGCTGTACTCTGCACTGGCAGGGCCACACCTCAAATCCTGTGTTCAGTTTTTGGGCCCGCACTACAAGAAAGACATTAAGGTGCTGGAGAGAGACCAGAGAAGGGCAGTTGTGCTGGTGAAGGATCTGGAGCACAAGTCTTGTGAGGACTGATGAGGAAGCTGAGCTGGGATTGTTTAGCCTGAAGACAGGAGGACAAGGGGAGTCTCAGGGGAGGCTTTATTGCTCTCTACAGCTGCCTGAAAGAAGGTTGTAGCAAGGTGGGGGTGGGTCTCTTTTCCCAGGCAGTCCGTGACAGGACGAGAGGAACTGGCCTCAGGCTGTGCCAGGGGAGGTTCAGGTTGTACATCATGAAGAATTTCTTCATTGTAGGGGTTGCTAAGCTTTGGAATGGGCTGTCCAGGGGAGTGGTGGAGTTAGATGTAGAAGATGTGCACATGTAGCCATTGGGGACATGGTTTACTGGGAAACTTTGCAGCGCTGGTTTAGCAGCATTAGACTCCATGATCTTAAAAGTCTTTTTCAAATAATATGATTTAATGTTTCTATAATTCTATGAAAATTTGTCTTTTTAGAAAGAATAGAACTGACTGTCTCATGACGCTTTAGCAGCACTGCACTAGCTTGAGCTTCCTTGCAAGATCTAGGTTATAAATTTTCATAGTCATTTTGCAAAAGATTTCTCATTTGGAAAGCAGTTTCATCCATTTTCCTGTAACCTTTCCTCAATTTTTACCTCACATTCTTCATCTGTTATTGTGTTTATTCTTTACCTGCCCTTACACAACACCTGTAGGTTTCAAGAAAGACTGAAGACCATCTTAACTGCATCCAAGGTGTGTATATCAAGATTGACTGGAATGGATTTCTGTGCTTTGAGGACAGATAAAATACTTGTTCATACTTTGGTGACACATACTTCAATCAAAGCAATTGACACGCAATTCATACCTTGAATTGGTGGAAAAAGTGATTACCCCAAGATGAGCAGCCTGTTAACTGAGAGTCTTTCGTGTGCCTCTTCACAGGAAATGAGAACTCAGGGGCAGAATCATAAATTAAAAAAAAAAAGCTCAAGGTCATCTCATGACCCTTATTACAGCTAAAATGCCTTTTTAAGAGAAAAACAAAGAGAAAAATGGTCCAATGAAAATTTATGTCTTATTTCTTTTGATTTCAAAATAAGGAAAAAAATAATTTGTTTCAATGTAAAATACATTCACATCTCTTTCTGCACTATTGAGTTCATAAGCAAGCAAATGATAAGAAAAAGGAGAAACTTCATTCATGCAGTCTATCAAACATGATTGTTCAAGTCAGATGAAGAAGGTTTGCATTTGTAGATACACTAATAAAATGCTTCGAAATGAAGCGCAACAACAATATAATATTTCAAAATGGCTTTTACGGAAGATTCAAACATCATGTGTACTTTGTCAGAACTGCCTTGTTTCTTACTCTCTCTTATTATTGGGTCACTAGTTTAGAAATTGTCAAAAAACCAAAAATCTGGAAGAGCTGTCAAATTTTTAAAAAATGCCCTGAGCTGAATTCTTTGTTTTTCTGAAACACCATGTCATAAAAAATAAGAACTGCCAAAGAGCTGTCAGCTTTTAAAGAAAATTAAGGTGTCAGCAGAAAGAAATGTGTTATCAATGAAATTTCCGTACTAAAAACACAGGATGGGTTTTCAAACAGTGCCACTTTAGGTATTTCTAAATAGAAAGTAGTTTTCCTTTCTGTAAAATGTTTATTGCTATAAACTCATTGATGTGCAGTCATTTCATTGCAGTTCTTGTCAGAAAGTTCAGCAGCTTGCTGTTACTCTGAGCTTTCTTGGCATCAGTGACAATTTCCACATCCCCCTGCAAGTTCAGTTATCAGCAGCTAACTTGGCATCTTCAGCCTTAGACAAAAGGTTTTTGTCTGTTCAGACAGCAGAGAATTGCAGTCATGCAAAAATATCAGCTTAGTTTACTCAGACTCTTCATTTAACAATAAGACTAAGAACTCAAGCAGAGAATGTGTCTTTGACAGTGACATAATTAAGATTTTTTAGAGCAATATAAATTTGTCTCCACATACATATACCATAAGAAGCTGTCTTTAATTGCATGATAGACTCAGCCTTCACCTCATTCTGAGGGTTCATCCACTGGGCTCCTATTCCAGCTTACTTTCTCCTTGTTCTCCATGTCTGGGTATGGGTTTTCAATGTTGAAAATTCTAATAAATATTGCTTTTATATTTCATCTCAGGGACTTCTACACTGTCTTCCAAGACAGCAGGGAAAATACAAATTGAAAGAGGTGCTTGATATGCCCATTGTCAGATTTGTGTTCTGCAAGAAAAGTCCAGGTCTTCAACAGGCAGGCGATGAGGCTTTCTTAATCCAGAACTCATCTTTGATTGGCTTGCCCAACTGATGAAGACTTCCTCAATGGATGTAACTAAATTGTTTCTTTTCAATTTGATTTTAAAACTAACTGTATAGGCATAAACAAAAATATTGTGGGTTGGTTGGCTGGGTTCTTTTTCTCCTTGAGGTTGTATAATTATTTTGAGTTTTTGAATACTTTCCATTCAAGTTGTCCTTACATAATGATGCTATTAGGACATACATTTTATATAATAACGTTATATATATCACAACACTAGTCAAAAGGAGATGTCTTTCATAAGAAATGTTTGTGTTTATGGCTCTAATTTTTTAAAAATCTAATTGGTGACAACACTGACCTCTGAAAAACATTAGAAAAGTATAAGAGGCAATCTTACTAACACCATTATTGATCAGTTTTGGCTACAGAACTGTTTCTTTGCTCCAACAGCTACCCAGCAGTCCCTTACTCTCAGTTTTGCTTTACTCCTCAACTCTAGACAATCAAATACATTCCATAGTTTTTTGCTGGTGAATATTTATGTACTTCCATGTGGTTTGTGTTTCCCTTTCAGATTTCCTAATTTCAGAGTTTTTTTGTAGTATTATCCTGCGAACTCAACATGAAAGCAATTTTCATATTTAATACAGGTAATTTGTGATGGAACACTGCTTTGAAGAGCCAGATTTGGGTAGGTTTTTTTGCATATATGATTTTCTACTGACTCTAAAAACATTCTTACTGGTATCAATATGTTATTTATAAGGTGAGCTATACTTGACCAGCGGCATTACAAATGTATCTCTATTTAAAAATCACATATTCTGTACTAACCCATCACTTTATCCTAGATACCAAGCAACAGGCAACACGAACAAGCAATACTCTACTGTTCCTACACAGCAATCCAACCCTGAACTCTACCACTTTGCTTCCTGAGGCAAAATCTTCCAGGAATATGGAGTTGAATATGTGGTTAAGTCTACACTCATGCTGGGAGTTGCATAAACAGAGCATCATAAACATGAAACACCCTGTCAGAGAGTGAACTGAAAGTGTGTCATGGCAGGCCTAATGTAATAATGAAGTCAAGCAGCCTGATAAGTTTCTGCAAGCACATAATACCTTATAATTAAGTATTTTTCTTGGAAATATTTACTTCCATTTTCATGCATTGAAATGTATGAATCATTAAAATGAAAGAAGGGAGGATGCCTGTGGGATTGTATCGATCTAGCAGACTATATTCAATCTCATAATCCTGAAACCTTGCTTTGCCTGTCCATTCACTTATGCACACACAAGGTTTAAAAAAAAAAAAAGATAGAATTATCTTAGATCATCATCTTAGATTTCAAATTGTTCTATTATCAAAAGGTATTCAGTATTCCCAAGTTTAGAACTTGCATTCTGTATTCTAAAAATAATTTCTGAATATGTTTTAACCTGCACTATATAATTTTGATAAGCGAACCAGATATTTTAACAACTTCACTAACCATGTAAATTAAATGTGTTTCAGCTGCAGAGTTGACAGGAGATTTTTGCCATTTGGAGAACTGGAAATTTTTTTATTGAATAATGCATGTTATAAAGTCATAATGTTTTTACTATGCTTCTTCTAAAGGTTACATACATTTTCTCTCATTTCTGAGTAAATGTTTTTGCTATAAGTGCTACACTCAGGGAAGTTTTGGAAGTTTACTGTGTGCAAGGTGCTCTTGAGAGAAGATAAGTCATTTCAGACTTATTTAAAATGTATCAAATAAGACGATTGCTTACCAACTGGAAATATTACTATTTTTACTTTTACAGCAAAATATTCCTGTTAGGCCTCTCTGCTTGTCAACACTATACATTCTGATGTCCACTTTCATTTTATCTTTATAAGCATAACTATCTGTATCAAGTACTGTGGCAAAAGCATTTAAAGGAAGGTGGTGGGGGGAAAATGTCTGTCTTAAAACTAACATTTGCTGCCACCCAGAAAAAAATCACAAAACCAACCCACCAAACAAAACCCTCTCTAAATCTATCTACAGTCCTTCTTTAACTTGGTATTAGAAAGTAATTTATTGGTATAAAAACAATTGTGATGTTTACATCTTGAAATTTCTTGACTCAGCCCTCCACAAATATCCAGTATTTGAACTACAGTTTAATGTTAGCCACACCCTTATTTCTTTTTGCCACTGGTTGTTACTAAGTTAAGTAGGAAAGGAGAATTGAAAGCATGATTGTGCACTCTTCCAAATATGAAATTTTCTGAATCTTCATCAGCCTGTAAGTATTGAACATGTGCCATTGGTTTTGGTTTTTGGTTTTTTGTGTCTGATGAAGAAGAATTGTTTGAGAATAAAACTCTAAAATTTAATAGAAGTGGTCAGTTGTGAAAAAGTGACACAAAGGAATAGAACCTTAAATCTGTAATCTTGTGGTAAATGTTTTATGGTTTGTAGAGAGGTGGTAGTGCCACTTGTAATAACATTCACTTGGACTTTCTGTTTTTCCCAGTCCTTTGTTTCATTTTCCTCCATTATTGCTCATTCTTGTACCTCATCCCATCAAATGAATGACTGATTATTGGAGGGGATAAATATTGTTTGCCATTTACTTTTTCCAGCCATGCCACTATGTTTTTTGTCTATCCTGTCAATACAACTTTAATCCTGAAAAAAATCAGTTATATTCCAAATGAGAAAATTAATTGCATGTGCAATAAATAAAATTTTTGCTCATTTCCTTGGCTGTTCAGAGGCTGAATGGTTTTGTGAAGTCACAAAAGGCTGCACTTCATTTGTTTAAAATAAGATAGTCATGTCTCACTGTGGTGGGTTGCTCTTGGCTAGATGCCAGATGACCACAAAGACACTCTATCACCTCCCTTCTGAGCTAGCAGTGGAGAGAAAGGAAGGTGGAAAATTACTTGTAGGTTGAGTTAAGGCAGTTTACTAAAGCAAAAGAAAAGTCTTCCATGTGCACAAGCAAAGAGAAAAAGCCAATAATTTTATTTTCCATTTCCCATCAGCAAGTGATATCCGGCCACTTACCAGGGAGCAGGACTTCAGGATGTGCAGTGGTGGCTCTGGAAGGCAAATATTGTAAATAAAAAATGCCCCCCACTTCCTCCTCCTTTCTTTAGCTTTTCTATCTGAGCAGATGTCACATGGTATGGAATGTCCCTTTGGACAGTCTGGGTCAGCTGGCCTAGTGGTGTCCCCTCCCTGGATCTTGCCCACCCCTGTCATACCAATGGAGGGGCAGAATGTTTGGGAGACATTGCCGATGCTGTGTCAGCCCTCCTCAGCAGTACCCAAAACACTGGTGAGTCATCAACACCTTAAAAGATAGCAGTGCCAAGCACAGTGCCAAGCACTGCTATGGGAGAATGAACTCCACCCCACTCAGACCCAATACACCCTCTTACAAGAGTATGCGGAGTCACCAGTGAAGAGGAGGCTAAAGAGCTCTGCAGAAATTGTATTGAGCTACACACTTCCTTTTGCTTTTGACTGAACTAAACTCAGCTCTAAACCCTGTCCTAAGCATGCTATGTTGCAGTGCAATAGACTTCTGTGGCAGTTTCTTTAGCTTTCTTGTAGTTCTAGAGTGAAGACTTAAAGAATGCAGTTACATGTCTCAAAACACCGTTCCCATAAACACAGATGCCACAGCAGGAAGGAGCTAATTCTTGACCTATTGGAGTAAGGTTTGGTTAGCATCTGGACAAAAATTCCCACCATGGCAGGTAGTGGAAATGGGAAGGAATTATGCACATGCCATTTCAAATCATGGGAACAGCATCTATGCTCTGTATGCCTCTGCCCCATCTATACCCAGAACTAGGACTGTATAAAAGTGGTACCTCCAGAAGAACGATTCGGGGACTTCCACCACAAAGAAGACCAGGGTGAAGAAGGACCAGCAGGGTGCCACAGGAATCCATGCGGTGGTGATATATTTTGCTTAATCTCTCTCTCTCTCTTATTCTCTTTCTTTTCCCCCTTGCCACTCTCTTCCTGTTTCTTTCTATGTCTCGACCTCACATTTACTGTTAAATAAAATCCATACTGATGACTTTGGCATATGGTCTTGTTTACACCTTAATTTGGGCAGATGTATCTCTTATAATTGGATCATAACACAGCATTGCTTTCAACTGTCTATATATACTTATGTCTATGTCTATTTATATATATATATATATATATATATATATGCATGTGTGAATAGATGTACATGTGAATATACACACACATAGTCTGTGCATGGTGTTTATCAGCATGTACATATCAGAAGCAGAACTCTGTTCTTTGCTATACTTTATTTCACTCTATTTCTTATTCCAATGTCTCCCATTTTCAAGTGTTACAGTGTTTCTTTAGCAATGCATAACGCCAATACAAAAGACATTAAGAGAGCTAGTTTGAGAACAATCGAATTCTTCATCATATGTGTATATACAAAAAAATATTTGGAAAGCACACAGATATCAGTAGATAGTAAACACATAATATTTGAATCTTTCTATATTTAATTAAAAATAGAGTCATCTAAATTGCCACCAATAAATGTATCTGCAGAGTTAACCACTTCTTGAGATGAATGGATTCTTTCTGCATGAAAATGTTGTGGACATTTATACACAGTTCCTATTTTTAAGGTTATCTATGTCATCATAAGCAGTAAGAATATTTTTGCTTCAGTGACAGCATAGTCTCAAGGACACACTTAATACGATATTTATTTTACTGGAGATTTGGGGCATAGAAGTTCACTCTGCCACTAGGTTTAAAAGTGATAATTTACATAAGGGTAATGTTACTGTGTATATGTGCAAAATTGTAGTTTAAGTCCCTTTCCCTCAACAGAGCTTTTTAGTGAATATTTTCAAATTTGGCAATAATGATTCCATTTAAAGGCAGATATTTACTATACTAAACAGTTTATAAAATGTTTATTTATTTTAAAGAAAATAGCAGATCCAAAGTTTGGTACTATTGTCCAAAACAGAGTTAATGTTCTGGGTTTATATATATACATAGCTAGTATGTTGTTGGTTTTGTATTTTAATTTGATGTTAATTCTTACATTGATATTCATTATCAATTCATTATCTAAGATATAGTCACAGCTAAGAGGATTCATATAATCTTATTAGCACTTTTGAATTTTGACATTTTTTCTTCATTACTTGGAATGGTTTTGAGCTAGGCTATTTATTTCTTTTTTGAATGTATCATTTATGTTCCAAGATATTTCTTTTCTCTAGTTAGTTCTTTTCAAACCTAGTTAGCTGGAAGGGTTGTGTTGTTCATGTTTGTTTGTCACATTAGATTCCCAGAATCTCATCAGAACCATGTCAAATTACATCAATCCAAACTCTGGGCTTCTGATAACGGAGTACTATAAGAAGAGCATGACTTGAAGGTTATTATAAGACAAATAGCCTATCATGATCAGAGAAGCACTAGAAGAGATGCAATAATTTTTTCAGTGTTCATGCAATATGATTTTTTGTTGTACCACAGTAACCTGAAATTTTCAGTAGCTTATGCTTTACAAAACCTGTTCACAACACTGGACTACATTTTATAGGGGTATTTGTAATCCCTGCTAGGGGAGGGATTCTGCAAAGAAATACAGTAATGAGGTAGTGATATCTTTCATTCTGACCACAGAAAAGAGCCAAATTCTAAAACAGGAAATTAAAAAATGCTCCCTGAAGTTAAATATATTACAAGATATTGCTGCCTTCACTATAAGACTAGGAACGTAGCAAAATTGCATCCTCTGCCTGCAAGAGCTCTACCAGCAAATCTGGCATAGATGCAGATAAACCAAGCAGGGTGCCTTTCTGCCTCTGCATTATGTAGAACAAGTACAAAAGACAGTCCATCACAAAAATGTACATTATCATATGCTGCTGCTACTGTTACGCTCAGCTGCTTCTAGAGCTTGGACAAGCCCAGGCACACAGAGAATGAACCTTTCTCATTTCATCCCTGGACCAGTGAAGCAGAGAAACTAAGTCTGTCAGAACCTAAGAATTGGCCTGTTTGTAGAAGTGTGCCATGGATTTCTCTGGTAATGCTCATATTTTTCAGAGAAGACTGCTGAATTCCTTTTTTTAGAATTTTGTGAATGATTAGACAGATCTGGCAGGAGGTTTTATCTATGACCCTAAATTTTCTCATGAGGAAGCAAGAGCTTTGAAGGGACAAG
Source organism: Trochalopteron elliotii (assembly GCA_024734555.1). NCBI lineage: Eukaryota > Metazoa > Chordata > Aves > Passeriformes > Leiothrichidae > Trochalopteron > Trochalopteron elliotii. The sequence continues at coordinate 517,582 of JANPWX010000038.1, forward strand.
TCTATTATTTTTCTCCCATGCCTGCAAGGCTAGTTACTGTTGTGCCAAGCTTAACTTGCATAAATCCCTTAAATTATTCGATATCCTTTCAGGACTGAGATTAGAAAATTTTTCAGGCTGCAATTACCAGCTCATGGAGGGATGGGAAAAAAAAAACAAACCAAGATATATTCCTGAAAGTTTTTCTGCAGTGAAGGGCAGCCATGTCATGTCAGCAAGTAGTTTCTATTTGCTAAAATTATTCATTAAGTGAGAAAGAAATTTAATCCAGTGTATATGATCTTACTATTCCTTTCCTGTATGTCTTGTCCTAGTGAGCCTCCTCACCAATGGTACAAAGTGTAGTATATTACCTTTTTCATATTGAAATTTTATTCATGTTCTTGAGTAAATTACATTTAACTGCTGTTGCAAATTTGATTCTGGGGACATGTCAAAAAGACACTTTATGGGTTCCCTAGCAGTGGCACTACTTAACTTTGAGAGCCAGAAGATTGCCTCCACTGTATTTAGTAATAATAGAAAACTGAATTTCCCATAGGTCAGTATGTAATACTGGCCACCTGTACACCAAATCGCAGTTACTTTCTTTGAGTAACTCTCATTGGAGATTTCTGTTCCACTGTTGTCAGTTTTATTTGGGGCCTTACAAATATTGGGGGATTTAGCCCTCATATTCAAAAGAAAAAGTCTAAATATACCCAAAGTACCAAAGGTAAAAAATGTATTGTATTTTTAAGTTTTTAAACGATCATGGAACTTTTATTCCAGTTGTGAATATACTAGAACAGAATAATATATTCAAAACAAATAGATATCAATCACATTTCAATCCAGAAATTGTTCTTTTGGACCCAAAGCACATCACCCTTGCATACAAGGAACTCTGTCTTCTGTGGTGTTTGGTTTAGGCTGAGGGAGATGTGTGTATAAGGGTATTGGGAGTGAGAGATAACAATTTTGTACCATTCCTAATTTGGGTCTCTGTCAGGTACAGCCTGACACATCTGTGTTTCCTATGTACTGTTCCTGTAGAGTCACTGCTGCTGAAAAATGTGACAGCAAGTTTCAACATATTCTACCTTCTCAAAATATGTCTCTGAGGCTCTGTCTTTTCTGCTTATGTTCAGGCAACTCATCTGAGTGAGACAGTACTCAAACTAAAAGGTATAAAGTGGTGTCATTAGTTCGCTTACAGCTGTAAGACTTTCTGACACAGCTCATCATCTTTATTGCTGCAGCAACACATTCTACATTAGAAATTTCTTTGTGCTAGGACAGTTCACAAAGTTTTCTGTCCTGTTCGATACATGTGGGAGTTCCGAGAAGGCGTTAGGAGCCTAATAGAATTTGATAGCTTTTGTCTGCATTGACATTTACTGTGGCCTTTTTAAATTGTGGTGAGATCAAAATTCAGCTTGTATCCCTGGACAGGCCAACACACAAAGTAAAAGAGACATATTTTCAAGGGTACATACATCGTAGCTAGGACCCACCCCCAATCTATAACTTGAGTCATCTTTAATACAAAGACAAGACTTGAAACTGGACAAGTTGGGGGGATGGATCACATTTTGCAAGGTATTTCTGACATGCTATGTGTTATGCAATGTTGCCATCAAAAATATTACACTGATAAGGAAGGGAAAAAATTAGTGTGTGAAACAAGCATGAACATTTGGCTGATCCTGTGGAAACCCCATCTCGTTAGTGCTTACAGTGAGCTTTTTGTCAGTTGGTTATTTGTTTTTATTGCAAACTGAAGTAATGAGGGACATACTACAGTGAAATCACTGTCTCTGAGCTGGCTGTGAGATAAACAGAAATACTTCAGCTAGGCAATAGAATTTTCTTTCTCCAGTATAAATTTCCATAGTTTGCTAAATAAATTATGAGATACATTGGCCAACAGTTCCCAGACTCCAGCACAGCTCAGTCCAATACCAGGAAACTCATGAACTAGGAACTAGTGTTATTTGAATTGCATGTCAGTGTCAAAATTCCTATTTATTTTACTGAGAAGATGAGGCCTTTTCAGGCGACCTTTCTTGCTAGTAAGGAAAATATTTCATCTAAGGCAAAATACATACTGTCCATATTTTTATGGTAAAAACAGTGAATAAATTGAATGTTCCAGTCCTTCAGTTTTGCCAAATTGTTATCTAAAACAACAATAAGAATATGAGTCCACTTTGTTCTGCCAATTTCTGAAGGTATCATAGAGGTTAAATAACAAGTACCTAAATGTTTCTGCTTTGGATGATGTTATAAAGGAAATTGGATAAACACAGGAATATAAATCAAGGAAAGGTGCTAGAAAATTATGCCATCAGTTAGAAAAATGTGCCATACTTATACCTGATCTATCCTCTTACTTGCTGAAAGTAGAAAAGAGAAAAGCATTTAGTATCTTGAGTAATCCAGCCGCTGATTAATTGCATCCCATAATGCTTTCTAATGTATCTTCTAGAAAACCTTATAAATCATACGCAGACCTTTTCGCTTTAAATGCTACTTTATCAATTCTCAATTGCTCAACTTTCAAAATAAAGGAAGAAAATTAGGGTCTGAGCAGCTGGGATTTATTTTCCTCCTCGGGGCCTGGATTCAGTTCAGTATTTAGGCACATGTACAGCCTGAAGCAGGTGTGCGGTCCCATTAAAGATGAGTGCTTAAGTACCTTCGTGAATGACCATTATTTTTGGTCTTTCAAAACACTGTGACATTTGATGCATGTTAGAAAGTCATCCCACTTGAAAAAGGTCACACAAAGAAACAAAGAAAGCAGTTGTTTTCATGAATACAATTATGGGCTTGAGTTTCAAACCCGCGATACAATGAGTTTTACACAGCTTCACATTTCACTGCTGGTGTCTGACCGTGTTTCTCTTACACATTTCTGTATGCAAATTGACTAGAAAGTTGTAGTTGTTCACCTTAATAAACCCTAAATCATGGGAAAGTTGTGAAACATAAACTGAAGAAGTCAGTTGCGATTGTTCCACCCTATATTTCCAACCTGGAAAATTATTCAAGTTTGGGTCTATTTCTAGCTTCTAATGGGAAATATTTTGTGAAGCCTTCTTCAGGTAAGAGCTGCTACAACTTCAGTTTCTTTAACCATAGATTCACATAGGGTTTTTAAACGTATTTGGAAATATATGGTGATGGTGGAGAATGCTTTAACTTTGGTAGCAAGCATGGTACAGCAAAATATTGATAATTACAGAGTTTTGCAAAAGCTGTCAATCTCGTTGAATAGGGAGGAAATTACTGCTTTTATTACGCATTCCTTTGGCCCACTTTTTAAAAGGATGTAGGAAATAAGGATGAGAGGTTATGTAAAATAGCAAGAGAGGAAGTCTTTAGCTGAGTCAGGAAATCAAGTTCAGCTCACCAACTACAGTTAACCTCCTCTCCCACCTGCTAACGAAAGCACAGCATTACATCTCAGTCAGTATTTGGGTCTGCTTCAAATTGCAAGCAACCAGCAAGCTGTCCTTCTGAAATACACTAGTAGAAATTTATTCTGAAAACATTCCATTGTTACATTTTATACATGGCTATTATAATATAAAATTATATTATGATTTTCTGTAGAGGTATCTTTTGATTGTCTCCTTAGTTTCCTACCCAAAAATATTGTTAGTTATGGAATCAGTCATAAATAGAAACAAACTATTTGATAACTCAGTCCAGCTCATGTCAAGGGGAAAGGCTAATAAAAACAACACAATTGTCTTTATAGACAGTCAGGAAGAATGAGAAGAAAACTGTAACCAAAGCAAGTCCATATGGGACTGTAGAATACAGTAGTTACTCTTTCCTAACTATAATGAAGGTAATTTCAAAGATTTGTAGGATCCCTATCTTAAAATTCTGCCCTCATTCTCCAGCTAATATGTGCACAATTTTCGAACTTCAGAGAGAAATCATCTTTTCTTAAGGTATGATATATTTTTCCTACCAGGTTTCTTTTGGGATTTTTGAAGACCAATAGGAAGTGGATTTAAAAGTGCTTCCCAGAGCGTGACTTCAAATTGAATGGTCAGAGTGTCTGTCATACTTACAGAGCATAACTGCAAGGGTTGATTTCCTCCTGGGGCCATTCCTTGTGGGAGCAGCCCATCACACTGTGGTTGCAGAGTTACTGGTACCTGTGTCAGTGTCACACAATCTCCATATTTTTCCAAACCTGTCAGTTGCCTCTCCTGATGCAAAATCTTGGCAGTTTAGATAGTTTTAGTCACCACAGTGCGAAACCAGCATAGTACTACTGGTTTCCTTAGGCTAAACAGGGTCCTTAAGCATGAGCAGGAAAGAGAGAAGAAAAGAAGGAAATGGGATTGTTCAGCATAGTTAAAGACTAAAGTGCAGTGGTTTTAAGCACATCTGTCCAAATTAAACTTCCCTGTGAAATAACACTGCTTTTCTGCTAAGATGTTGTTGAAAGGATTTGCATTCAATGGGAACAATGAATAATCCTCCTTGTTCTTCACTTATTTTGTCAATGAGCTCATGTACTATGCAGGACTTAAGGCTTATCACAAATTTCTAGTGGATCAGGGGATTGCACGGATGAAGTGTCTGTCAAGTTCTGATGAAACTGGAAAACACAGAGACATGTGGAGCCAACAGACCTGCTCAGGTTATCGAGGCTGAAGGCTGGCACGGCACACAGCACTGTGTCCAGCCTCCTCACAGCAAGGCTCACCACTTTGGCTAGAATGCTTTTAGGAGCAAGGCTGGAGTCTGAAAGTGAGGCTGGAGAGTGAGAGGCTAATTCTTCTCCATATTGAACTGGGATAGATCAAATGTAGTACTTCATAAATCACTGGATGAGCAACATAAAATGCACAAGGTACAAAAATTGCTTATTTTCTTTTATGTCATGTTTTTTTCCAATAACTATCTCCTGCTGAAATGTCTACATATTTGAGGAGGTGAGGATTACAGGATACATGCAGTGACTGTTTTCTCAAAGGCTAGAGGTGATACCAGATAGGTCCTGTGAACAAGGTTTCGTCTTCTAAAAACTGTCAGATTAGTACCATACGCCAGAAATAAATACACAGAAAAATGTTAAGTAACAGAGAAAGCTGCTGTATTTTGTCTCCAATACATTGTTCCATATGCAATATTAGTCAAAATGACAGATTTCATTATTTTCCTAACCACCAGTTCAAGGACCATGCACCGAACTGCAAGTGGCATGCTGTTCTCCCAGATGTATAGAATAGGATCTTTATTATATTTTTAATGCCCTTTTTCTTTTTTCCTCAGGGACATTATGGTCAACTGTTTTCAATATCCACATCTGTCCACATTGATGCTAACCTGTGACACTCTGTGACATAAGTCACTCACAACTGGATGCAAAGAGGCCTGTTGGCATTCTGGTAGAGTAGACATTGACATTTTGGAGGTCTCTGCCTCAAATCTTATTTGTTGGTTTCCAAGTAGTACCTTGCAGACAGATACCCTTGTCATAGCTGACATCCTGGACATCATTTTTAACAGAGAGAAAAAAGATTGCAACTGCAGCAAGAGGCTGAGCTTCAGACCTTTTCTTTTTACCTGACTTAATCTGTGAACACAAAATTCCACTTAAAAAAATCTAAATAAAAGCAAGCAGTCTTTTCATGCAAATCTCCCCCTTGTGGAGATGGGTGAAGGCAATAGAGAACCTTGTGACAACAGTAGCCCACGGGGCTTCCTTGTGTTTACAGCATTAGCACTCCTCTGCCTCACATCACAAAGTCAGCCTTGTTCCTGCTGAGCATCAACACTGTGACTGATTCATTGAACACAGCAGAAATAGAGGAAAAAGGGAAACTAAAACTGGGGAGATGGGATGAGAAATGTCAATATGCTCAGCACTATTCCCTTGCAAAAGAACTAGAAGAATAATTAGCAATAAAAGTTAAACCATCCTGAAAGGAAAACTAAGTTGTTGTGAACTAATGATGAAAACCATCAGATCTTTGATATAAAAATGATAAGCCATATGATGAAAAGTGCTTTTCAAAAAGATATTTAGGTTTCTGCAAACAGAAAAGCCTGAAAGTCCTTCTCATAACAAATGAAAACTGTACAGTATAACTTGCACTTACTTATTAAATTTCTTCATGAATTTAAAGCTCTTTCTACATATTTTCTGTACAGATTTTTTCCTCTAAATTATAAATGCATTCAATTATAATATCATAAGTACTGGAAAATATTTTCTGTTTCACCTGAAATATTCACAATATGCTCTGTTTGAAAAATTTGGGGTCCTTTTCTCACACTTTTAATCACAAGATCCACACTTGAAAACGTCCTCAAGGGTATCAAAAACATTGCTACATCAAAAAAAAAAAACTCTTCACTGAGTGCACAGATCTTATTCAAACAAATATCAGACAGAAAGCAAGACAACAAACTCAAGAGTTTAGAAATTTAATAGAAAAAATCTGGTAAAAGACACACCAAACTATAAAGTGACAACAGATGAAAATATGAAAATACAGATGAGATCTCAGAGAAAAACTGACAGCAAGCCCATAAGAAATCTGAGCAAGTACACAACTACAAACAATACAGAAATCTTAACCACAAAGGGTTCATTTCTGGATTAATATTTTTTTAAGAAATGTGTATTATTAGAAAATTCAACCATCTCAGGGAGGAAGAACATGTTAAGAGTATTAGAAAAAAATAACCTGAATGCCTAATTGCTGAGAAAAAACACTGTACCTTTGACAGAAAACGAAAATATTCTGCAGAAAATACTATAGAATCACAGAATGTTTTGGGTTGGAAAGGACCTTGAAGGTCCTAATTCAAACCTCCGTACCACTGGCAGGGATGCCTTCCACTAGAATATTGCATAAATCCATACTCATTTGAAATGGGAAAGTATATGAACATAGTCATTTTTTTACATTTATTCTAAAAGACAGAATGAACCCTACAATACATGACAGGAGAGATGCTATATGGCACATAAATGTTAGGTTACATGTAATAGTAAACAGATTTTTTTGTAACCATAAGCAGCTTTTTTTTTCAGACAGTGGTCTAAAGGTTTAAAAGTCATCGAGGTACAACCCACTGTGCAGGATGAGAAGCAATAACGTAATTTCTCTGTTAAAATTTTAACCTGAGAAGCTGCAGAGCTGAGACAAAAATCTTACAAATGACTTTGGAGAAGGCAAGCTGACACTACCTCGAGCAGCGGCAGCTTGCAGGCTGTGCTCAATATCAGCTCCTCAGGGCTGGATGCAGGAGAGTAAGTTCCTGAAGCTGTCAGGATGATGTGGGAGATGCAGAAGTCACAAGATCCAACCCAGAGAAGACTGTGAGGATTCAGTAGAACATACAAGCATTTGTCACCTGAACACCTCTAAGGAAAGTCACATCCAGAGTCCTTCAATGCCAACTGAGGAATTGCAAAGCAAACTTCTATTGATAAACACCAAGAAAAAACAAGGTTTAACTGGAAAATCTGCATTTACTGATGCTGCAGTCCAAGAAAATTTTTGAAAGTCATCATTTCAAATTTCTGAAAGTTGTAGTGTTAAATATCTCTTAACATAGATATGGCCTATTCATAAAGCAGTTTTTCAACAGTTCCGAATACTATAAGCTTTCCTAAATTGACACAATCCCCTAGCAGTATAAGGACAGACACAGAAGTAAATGTTAGCTTAGTGGTGTGCAGGTGTATATGCATAGAACCTAGATTAAATGTATAATTATCTTACTAGCTTACACTTTATCTGAAACATTCCTACAATCATATGGACTATAGAAAACCTTTGAAATTATGCCTGACCATAGGTTTTGAGCCAACTTTTCCAGCAGTCCATTGTATATGAGTATTCTTGTAATCTTTAACAATTCATGAATTGTTAAAACAAGGAGAAAATTCACAGATTTGTTACTGCATTTGTTAGACATCTCATACACTGTGCCTATGAATTTTATGTATATTGTTTTTCCACTAATTGCTATACACAGTGTGATCCTCTGAATCTGATAGTTTATGCTCCTATTAGAGAGACTGAAATGTCTAAAACAGGAGAATATTGAATGACAAGTATCAGACAATGCAATTCTCTTCTTCAACACCAAATTTAATAGATGAAAAATTATTTGTGCTATTAACCTTGAAAAATTCTGGTCTTAGCAAGGCAAAACCACTGCATGCTGTCTGCAACACCCTTTAAAAGAATTTTTAAAAAATATTGAAAGACTCTCATGTCAAATATTATGCCATTTGTTGTAGAGTTTATATAAATCAATGCTGCTGACTGAGGGTATCTAAATAAGTGGAAGCATTTATGTGACTATTCAGATCTAGTAAACTCAAGTTTCATTTCATTCAAATTACAGTTCATTCTTTACAACAATTCCATTTTTTCACATCAAAGAATAAGACGAATGAACTGTTTGATATGTCTGTCTCTGTTCTTTGTTGCATGCTTTGCAATCACTTGGTCTGTACCTATAATTATATCATTTAATTTATGTTACAAAAAGGGACGCTTTTGGTCTGTGTGTTGTCCTGTTTGACTCTGTTCACCCCAAAGAGGAGATAAGAGACAGGGAAAAGAGATGAATTCCAGTCCCTGCATGTGCACGGAAAGATCCTCAAACAGGAAATCTCAGAAAAATCCAGTGGCAGGAAGAAGTACAATATGTACTAGACTGAAGCGTGCATTTGTCCAAAATTCTTCTTTGCCATTAGGTCAAAAAACAATTTGGCAAATTCACTTGCTTGGAAGGACATCATCACTTTATCTGGTTTAGATAAATAACACAGATTGTATGATATAGTCCTACGATATAAGGAAGGAAAAAGAGACAAGACATTGAAAAAAAAAACATTGTCAGCAGAGGAAAATGATGTGACAGTTTCTCTGGTGGGGGGATTTGCCTTAACAGTCCTAGCCAGTGTGTGATTTTGCCCCTGTGATAGCTGAAGTTGCTATTTTGCCAGCTTCTTAACCTCTCAGAGATGACTGAATCTCAATGCTGATGGAAACAAATCCAGTTTCTAAAATTCTACTTTATCATTTGGGTTGAAAGATACATACAATTTTCTTAAATAAATGTACTGTAAAATATGGGACAGTTTGGATTTACAACTAGTTAAGAGGTATCTAACATTGTATTTCATACAGTCACTTTGACAATTTGAATGCTACAAAACTTTGTAATCCCAGAGCAATGCAAAGCCAGAGGGAGAGAAAATTATAGGCCTGTGATTTTTTCTTTCTTTCTGCTTCAGGATATGGTTCACCAAAGCGCACATTAAAAACAAAATGGCTTTTTCATTGGTCAGTCATTTGAAGAAATAAAAGTAATTAAATGGCACATTGATTTTCAAATTTCCTTCTTCCAGACTTAAGAAGACTTCTCTCGGAACTCACATCGAAATATTGTTATTTTACATCCACTTCTAGCTATGGCACAGTACTTCACAAAACCTGCTTGCACAGCACTAAACAAGGTGGAGCCCAGCAAATTAATCTGACTTCATATTCCCTTTAAGAAACGAAAGTAGTGAGGGGTAAGATGCCATTTTAGGAATAGTTGTGTTCAGGATAAGCTAGGGACAGGAAGTTTTAGTAACTTAAAAGTTGTGTTGAAAATCTGTTGGAACAGATCTTCCAAACAATGCTCAGCACTAGACTTCAGCTGTTCTCCCCTGTAGCAAGGGAAATAACTATATAGACTCTGCCTGGATTAACCATAAGGCCAGAAGAAAACCGGCCTTATGGAAGTAATATCCAGTAGAATTCAAAATCTCAGGGAGCACCCAACATCAGACATTTAGGGAAGAGTACAAAATTAAGCAAACCACATGTTGATATTCTCCCAGCCTCCAGCAATTTACAGCTCATATTTGAGCCAAAACTGGTATCTTTACATGTAATAGTTCTCAGTGGATTTTTTCCATGAACTTGAGTATTCAATTTGAAACCATATAAATATTACTAGCCACAGAATTCTACAAAAAGCAGATTAGTTAGCTAGTCCCTGCATTAAATCTTTAGGGGAAAAAAGGACTTTTTATGTGAAGTTTTACTCCGTGTAAATAAAACATAAAATCTTACAGAAAAGGTTTAAGGTCCATTTATAGTCAGAGAAGGTACTTCAAAATATGATCCCTTTCATTATGTGTACTCAAATTAGTTTGGACTGTAGGAAGAAACCTGGTAAAGTGCATATACATCACAAGGCATAAATTAAATACATTTTTCAGCTCAACTGTCTAACAAGGATACGTACTTCCATCTAAGAGATCCTTTTTTTTGTGACTCAAAGATTTTTTTTTTCTTTTATTTGGGGCAATATTTAGGGTCAAGGAATATAGAGTTGAATTTTAAAAGGACAGTGGCTATTCAAAAGTTTTCAGATTCATTTTTATTATGTTGATGTCTTGAACTAAAAATCTCTTTTTCCATGAAGTGTTGTTTGGGAGTTAAAAAAAAAAAAGTCTAAAGCCATCTTGTATCTTTTGTTCTTTTTGTGATTGCACTGTGTTTGTATGACAAGGTTTTTTGCTAGTGGGAGGCTACAGGGTGGCTTCTGAGAGAAGCTGCCAGAAGTTTTCCCCATGTCTGATAGGGCAGATGCCAGACAGTTCCAGGATGGACCCACCACTGGACTGGGCCAAATCCATCAGCGGTGGTGGTAGCACCTCTGGGGTCATGTATTTAAGAAGGAGAAAAAACCACTGTGCAGCTGCATCCAGAGAGAGTAGTGATAATATGTGAGAGGAACAACTCTGCAGGCACCAAGGTCAGTGAAGGAAGTGAAGGAAGCACCCCAGGCACCAGAGCAGATTCCTCTGCAGCCCAAAGTGAAGACCATGGTGAGGCCACTGTGCCACTGCAGCGCATGGAGGTCCATGGTAGAGCAGACATCCACCTGCAGCATGGAGGAAACCACACTGGAGAAGGTGGATGCCTGAAGAAGGCTGTGACTCCATGGGAAGCCTGAGCTGGAGCAGACTCATGCCAAGATCTGCAGACCAGGGAGCAGCCTATGCTGGAGGAAGTTTGCTAGCAAGACTTGTGACCCCACAGGAGATCTACAGTGGAGCAGCCTGTTCCTGAAGGGCTGCATCCTATGGAAGACACCCTACATGGAGCAGAGGAGGATGTGAGAAGTCCTCCCACTGAGGAGGAAGGAGCACCAGAGACAACCTGTGATGAACCAACTTCAGCCCCCATCCACCATTCCATTGTGCCATTTGGGGGAAAAAGGGAGAGCAAATAGAAAGTTGAGCCCAGGAAGAAGGTAGGGGGAGGAGGTAGATCTTTTTAAGATTTTGTTTTATTTCTCAGTGTCTTTCTCTGGTTTGATTAGTAATAAATTTAACTAATCTCCCAAGTCAAGTCTTTTTTGATCATGATGGTGCCTGGTGAGTGATTTCTCCCTGCCCTTACCTTAACCCATGAGCCTTTTGTTATATTTTCTCTCCCCTGCCAAACTGAGGAATGGAATTATAGAGCAGCTTTGGTGAGCACCTGGCAGTCACCCAGGGTCAACTCACCACAGTGATAAAACAAAATTTAACTTTCCTTTGATAAAAGTGAAATACAATCTACAGGTTATAAAGAACAGCTTCCAACTCATTTGCTTCTTTTGGGATGCACCCCTGATCTCAGTTCACTTGAAGCTCAGTCATAATTCACAGACTTGTAATGGAGACGCATCTCTACATTTTCAGCTGCTGAGGTTGCTATATTCCCAGGTTTTGATACAGCTGCACTCTTGACAGCCTACTTTGGGGTATTCGCTGCCACTGTACATTGACAGCTCAGATGATTAAAGGAAAGCTACTGTGTGTGAGCTATCAGTAATAATGGAGGTATTAGGGTTGGGAAAGACCTGCAAAATCATCAAGTCTAACCTTTGACCGAACACCACTAAACCATAGCAGTAAGTGCCACATCCAGTCTTTCTTGAACCCTTCCAGGCATTGTGATTGTACCACTTCCATGGACAGCTCGTTCCAGTGCCTAACATCCCTTTCAGTGAAGAAATATTTCCCGATGTCCAACCTGAACCTCTCCTAGTACAGCTTAAGACCATTTCTTCTTGTCCAGTTGCTCAATGTCCTTCTTGTACTGAGGGGCCTCAGACTGAACATAGGATTGGAGATGGATGCAGCCTCACCAGTGCCGAGTACAGGGGGACAATCACTGTCCTGGTACTGCTGACCACACTATTCCTGATGCAAGCCAGGATCCCACTGGCCTTCTTTGTTACCTGGGCGCATGATGTCTCATGCTCAGCTGCTGTTGACCAGAACCCCCAGGTCCTTCTCCTGTACCACTTTCTGGCCACCCTTTCCCCAGCCTGTAGCATGGGGTTATTGTGATTGAAATGCAGAAACTGGCACTTGCCCTTGTTGAACTTCACTTAATTGGCCACAGCCTCATTGATCCAGTCTGTCAAGGTCTCTCTCTCTGCAGAACTTTCCTACCTTCCATCAGTTCAACACTTCCACCCAACTTAAGAGTCATCCATGGATTTACTGAGGTTGTGCTCAATCCCCTCATCTAGATCATGGATAAAGATATTAAACAAGACTGACCTCAGTACTCAGCCTTGAGGAACCCCACTAGTAAGTAGATGCCTGCTAACTGGATGAGTTACCATTCATCACCACTCTCCAGGCCCAGCCATCCAGCCAGTTTTTAACCCAGCAAAGAGCACACCCATCCAGCCTGTGGACTCACAGGTTCACCAGGAGAATGCTGTAGGAGACAGTGTCAAAGGCTTTGCTGAACAGGTAGACTGCATCCATAGCGTTTTCCCTATCCACTAGGCAGATCACTTGGTCATAAAAGAAGATACTTGGTTGGTAAAGTGTGACCTGCCTTTCCTAACCCCATGTTGACTGGGTCCAATTCCCTCCTTGTCCTGTAAATCAAATCTTTCATACGTTCTTAGTGAAGAAAAAAGTATTTTTAAACTTAAAGTTAGATAGGACAAAATGAAAAAGAAACAGAGTCTCCATCTTCATAGTCAGAAATTCAAGATTGAAATCACTAGTTGTGTTTTCTCTCCCATGAGAGAGAAGGAAAACATAGTTATCATCAATAAGCACAATGGTAAACCCAAGTAATTATACAGTACTCTTCATCTGAAGACCCTGAGCAGTTGATAATCACTGAGTAATTAACCTTGCAGCATTTCTGGAAGGAATATGTAACTTGAATAGCACATTTCTCTTGGGACCCAAATTTTAGGCTTTTTGTGTGACCCACTGTCGTAGTTTAGGGCAAATCTGGGAGGAAACCTCCTAAGGGGCACTCCCTCCCCTCCCCCCAACCAGTTTGGAAAAAAAACCTCCTCAGAGAGAAGTGGAAAGAACCCTGTTTATTAAACAGGCAAAGCACTCCCTGGCACAATAAACTGAGCAATACCCAATGATAGGAACTTCGTGCTGCTCTGGAGAGATGACAGATTTAGGAAAGAAGTCCCTCCTGTAGGTGATTTCTCTGTCTCTGTTCCTCTGGTGCTGGGGAGCGTTGCTGTGCGGATCTTGGTGGGTTCTAGATGCAAACCCCCACGGCGCTCCCCCCGGTCCTCAGTCCAGAGAGATTTTTAACAGTCTCAAGGAAAGGCAAAAAAAGGAAAAAAAACAGGAAAGAAAAAAAAAACGAAAAAGACCAGGAGGAGAAGGAAAAAAAGAAAGCAAAGCATCTCCTCCTGCTCCTATCTACACTAGCTAACTAACTACTGGTAAAAAACTCTCCGTGTGTGTTGAATTTGACTCTCAAGGCCAGTCAGCGGAGGACAGTTTCTAAAAAACAAACTGCGTGCCTCTCCCCTCCCCCAGCTCCCAGGACCAAGAGATGATTGGGATACAATCGTGTCACCCCAGGACACCCAGAGGTTAACTGGAAAATTCTGGATCAAATATATTTCAAGACCTGAGATGTTTATGTATTTTTAAACTCAACTTCAGTGAAATAGTCCCACTACAAACATCTGCTCCATGAAGGAGGAGGAAACAGACTACAAACAGGGATGTGTGGTTATAGCAACTGTAAAATAATGGAGAAGGGAATGGATGGGAATTTAGAATGGATCACACTTTAATCCACATGCTCAAGATTTCATTTGAGGTTTGGTTATCAGGTGTGTTCTTCCAGATAATTTCTTATCAAACAAAGGAGGTTTGTAAATAATTGTTCAGTGATTATACATGTTCCACTTTCATTAATGCCCTCCATAGATAGAAGGTGTAACACAGCTACTTTATACCTAAGGGCCACAAATTCTTCTACAGGTAGCATGTTTGCTGTATCAAAAGCCCAGGCCGGTGTAGAGTCTGCTGTCACTCATAGGATCAATAATCTAGAACAACTTCATTAAAGTCATTAAGTGGGCTTGGTCCAACACATATGAAGTCCAGTCCAAATGTAAAGCTGATAGTATGAAATAATAATGGATTCTGTGTGAGAGAGAAGGGGCGAAAAAATATGAAATTTTGTGGCCTTAATACCATTGAAGGCAATTTGTGATGACCATTTGCAGCTGGATTTTTTCCTTTCAGATACATTCAAAGCACAAACATGCCTTTAAGATTCTTCCAAACTTTCAATAAACCTAAATTCTACTGCTGATTTCTAAAATATTTTCTTATCATTTACAGTATTTAAAGAACTATAAATCCAAAATTGTATAGAGACATTACTTAAAATATTGTCTATTGTTAGAATTTTAATTAGATGATCAGTTTACAGTACCGATACATAAAAATTTGAGTCCCTTTCTCAGTACAGATAACAAAATGGAAAAATAAACCAAGATGGGAAACTGAAGGAGTGAACTGGATTCTTCTCAATCTAGAAATACGGCACTTAAATGGGATTATCTCAAAGTTAGGAGAAAGGAAATAATATGCCTCTCATTTAGCATCTGGTTCTCACCAAACCAATTAACCTAAAGGAAGTTTTAATATTCTTACAAAGTGGTTGAAAGTTCCATGATAATTAGAAGTGAAGACCAACAAAAACCCCAAAGAAACAAAAAAAAACCCACCACAGCAAACTAATTAAGTTGACAGTTTATTACGTTAATTTTAACAGTCCTCTTGTTTGTAAGTTGGTGAGCTAGACAATCATTTGTGTTTGTTCTGCTTAATACATCTCCTTTTTGCATTAATCCACCTATGATCTGTCTATCTTTTGGATGCATCCTGATGTCTATAATCAGAATTCTTTGTCCCTTCCATTGACCTTTGTTGTAGATGAAAGCTGATGGTGTCATTCACTCCTTTATCTCATCTTTTGAATGCAAACTGATATTATCAAACTGATAAGTTCAGCAGGTGTTGCTTAATGCTTATGGAAAGCTTTTGTATTCTATATCCTGTTTGGCAATTGTTTAAGACACGTTTGGAGCTGCAGATCACATCTTGTTTTCTGTACAATCTGATGTTCTGAGACCACCAGAAGAGGCCACATAGGTACAGTAAACAAGTATTGCATAAAGTTGCATAAGCTAAATGAAGATGCATTAGGTAGGAGGTAACCATGTATTAGATAGGTGAATTTATTTAAATTTCAATTTACACATTCTCTTTCTTTAGCTGCCTGGTATGCTTGATTTATGGAAAATTTCCACTTTGTGCCTGTGCAGAATAAACAATGTCCCTTTCATAAATATGACTCTTTGTCCATGTTTAGAGGGTTCCCAAGATTTGGCAACAATCCTGTGATAAACTTAGGATGTGATGTTTTTCTTCAATTTGTGTGCAAGCTACATGCATGGGTACATCAGTGTGCTTTGTGGAAACATTTCCTTGAAATTATCCTAATGCTAGCCTACTTTCATATTAAGTCTTTGGTACAGAATTATTGCACGTAGTCTAGTCAAGATATTTCCTGTTTCAAATGCAATTTTATTATTCTCAAGTCTGATACCTTCTCTGCATATCCAAAATCACACCAGCTTCTTGACAAATGTTCAGTATGCTTCTGTCCTCCTCTCTCACTCTTAAACTAAGACCAGAAAAATAAAACCACGGCCATATACTTTGAAAAGGTCAAGTTCTGCTCTCAACAGCAGCAGCATACTTAAATATAGATTTAGACCCTAATGGGTGCTGTCTGTCAGACTATTTGATGACTAAAAATGGCAATAATTTCTCCCTCTCAGTAGTTACCAAGTTATAAAAAATAATTTTAAAACAAGAAAAGTGCTGCTAATAAGAAAAGTTTTGAGTGTAAGAACATAAAAATGATCTTATTAATCTAAATAATAAAAGTAGTAGAAAAATAGCCCTACTGAGTATACCAGCACAGATGATGGCTTGTGGCTGGCATAGCTGACCTTCTTTGTGCATAGCCTGTGGAACTTTTGCATAAATAGAAATAAACACACATCATTTTACCTACAATTTATTCTGAAGCAGACCACTTAAAGGCCACCACATCATGAAATGGGCTGTGGCTCTGCTAAACCATCATCGTCACAAAGATGTTGAGAAGATATTTGACCACTTCCTGTATGTAAATATATTAACTGACTTGGTTGCATAAATGATTTTGTTCTTGTTATTGTTGGTAACTTGCAAGTTTGAATATGATTTATTTATTTACCTCTCCTTAGATGGTTCTCATCTTATAATATTGAGACAGATTTAGGCTTTGTTTATGCCTGTGTCCTGTAGAAGTTTTTGTTCTAAAACAGTACATTTCCATAGGTCTCAGAGCATTACCTAGACAAGAGAACGCTACACTGGCTGCTAAAATGAAGTCATAAACACTGTCTGCTGAAACAAAATTATACAGTTTCTCAGTGCTCCTTCAATTAAATTCAGAATAAGCAAAAAATCCCTAAACATTGAGATCCTTTTTTCGTTTTTCACTTGGTCTGGCATATATGCATGCAATCCTTACAAAGCATCAACTAGGGAAAAAGTGTGAATACTCAAAAAAATCAATTACTATTTTCCCTAATGTCAACTGAAATAATATGTGAAATCCATCTTCTGGAAATTACTCACAACAAGTGAAAAGGGAACTTTCAATTCAGTGAAAGAATTAGTCCTGTTAATCTGAAGCTTGTGTCTGTGAGATGAAATTGAAGGGAGGGAAAGGAAGGATGAACAGAACTGATTCTTGATAGGTATAAATTAATGAAGCTCCTTTGCAGGAGACCTAGACCAAAGGAGACCAATGTCATCAATTTAGTGAGTTGATGACAAACAGTTTGCTATATGAGTTCTCTCCACACAAGATATTTTTCTACTTCTTTGTATTTTTCTCTAATCTTCAAAAGAAATATTATAAAATATTGGTATGTTACTGTCTTACTACAGTCATTGTGCCATAATTTTTATTATGTACTACCAGCAATCTCCAGGTGTGTTACAGTATCACTGGTTTCTGGCACTTCAGGTTCATAAACTTGAACTGTTTTCATTCATAGAAGTTGAACAGAAAAGCACTGCATGTGCTTTGAGAAAGGTGTTTAAGACATGAACAGAGCATAAAATAACGTGTTCTGAAAATCTAACTCAAATAGCATTATACTTGATAGTTTGGGGATTTTTTTACTTTCAGCAGAAACCAGAGGAAAAGGGCAGTAATCAGTCAGTGGCTTCATGAGAGGACAAGGGACCTTGAAGGATTGAACTGAAACTAGACAGTTGGTACAACAAAGAACATACGAGTAAAGACCAAGTCCTGGCAATAGAAAATATTTGCTTCTCTGCTCATTCAGTCCTTGCTATTGCTGTGCTGTTTCCTCTCACATCTAATATTCTGACTGACACCCTATAGAAATTTTTTCTGGGCATGTGATCACACTACTTTTGAGTTAGGCTGTCTGGAAAAGCAGAACACACACGTTGAAAGGGATTTCTTCAAATTTGTTCCTCATTCATGTAGATCAGGACCACTGGTAATATCACACCTGTCGACATGGATTCCTGACTATTTAATGCTTTGTATTTTCCTCTTATTGATGCATCTGCCTTGCAGACAGGATGTAGGAATTGTTCAATCTGCAGGTAGTAGGAGCAAGCATCAACCCAATACAGCTAACAGGGTGCTACTGTGCCAGTGTGCATCTACCCAGAATGTGTGCACAAGAGCATGGTACTTGCTCTGCAATGGGTCCTAAGGTGCAATAAAAAGGCTTTTAGAGGGTCTTCAAAAAGTGAAAAAGAAGTATCCCACTCATGAAGTCTTTGCTTCCTAGTCTCAATGGGATGTTGGTGCAGAAGGCTCAGAGAAAGAGGATGAGTTCCTGCTGCTTGAAGTTGTGTGTGCTTTGGGTATTACAAGGGAACATAGGGAGCTGCAGTCTTTAGAGTTTATGTGCATATCCTGAAGTAGTTTTAAATTTTGCCAGAAAATTCACAGTGCTGGTCAGATTCTTCTGTGTATTCACCAATGAGAATATTCTTTTGTTTCTGTTTTCACTAAAACTAGGAGAGCCTCTGTAGGGTTGCCTGCAGATCCTGACCAATCACAGGGCTCCCTGTGTTTCAGACTTTGGACTGTCTGCCTGGTGGCTCCACTATATATTAGTGCTAGAAATTTAAGATGAATGTAGGCTCAATATTTAAATAGTGGGATGTACATGCAAGTCAGGGAAGAGCTGAAGCACACACAGTAGCACCAGTATTCTGAAACTGAGGAATTATTAAAAAAAAAAAAAAAAAGACAGATATTCCTGAAATTGCCAGAAACATGTTTTCTCACTACTGTGTAACTCAGCTTAGTTTAGGAAAAACAGGAGGCTTTTATCAAACTTTGTTGGGCTTGAGAACAACAGATAAAAACCATATTTGAGAATTTCAGATTAAGCATGTGTACTGTGATGATGTTACAAGCAATTGAAGGAAGGTTAACGGTGGCTTCCTAATATATCTGTTACTATTAGTTTCAGAAAATCAGTTAGAACCACTCAGACAGCTTTGGTCTCCATCTAGGATTTCTACAAGTTCTCTGAGCTTTAATAGAGACAACAAAAAATTGTGTTAGTTTCCAATGTGTTACTTATCTGAAGTCACAGAAATATTATTTATTCAGTAAAATGTACTTTGCTTTTGAAAAACAGTTCATTGAACCAGATGAGCTGCTGCTGGTAAGAATAGATGGGAAAAATTTCATCTATTCCATGCATGGTATCTCATGATTCAAAAAAACATATAAGCTCAATTATTTCTATTGCTTAAGCACATCCAAATATCTCCTATTCACAATAACATTTGAAATATGGAACGTAAGATATTAAGCTTCATATTTTGCCAGTTTTCATAATTTGATGTGAACTTCTATATTTTTTTCCTCACTGAAAATAGAAAATGCTGAAATGATGTGCGATCCAGAATCCTGTATTTGTCAACAATCCATGGAATCTTTCATTGACCTAAACAAAGGCAAATTATTTGTTATGGGTATTCCTTAAGCACAGTACTATTAGCCTAAAATTGAATAGAGCCTGAAAAGCAATTGTATAGAAACAAAACCAAGGAAAGAATTTATAATCATAATTATGAAGCCATACCTCAGAAGTTGATCAGTCCTCAAAGTGAGATGGAAATTGGAAAAAAGAAATAGATGAAAAGTTATAGTTGTTGATTACTTTCTTATTTATTTTAGATTGTGTGTTAAATCTTTCACAGAACTATTCCTTAAAGTATATATGACAGTGAGATGTAACAATTTTTTTGGTTCTTTTATAAACTACATTTGTGATAAAGGCTTGACACAGCTGATATGAAGGAGCATTGATAGGACTTTGGTACCTAGAAATAAATTCAGTCCTGTTGTATGGAGCAGCATATTTCATGTAGGAGAAATAGCAATCTATTTTTAGTTCTGCTGTACTCTCAAGAAATGCACCTTTCCTCCTACAGTAAGAACTTATTGTACTTTCACAACTCAGTGGACTGTTAGTAAAACATTTTAAGCACAAAATCCACCAAGATGCAGTCAAGTGTACTACAGACTTGAAAGTCATTCACTGAAAATTGCAAATGCTTTATGTGAGTTGGTTAAGTCCAATTCCTCCCTGATTAGTACAAATACTTCAGTTCTTCCTTCCCATTCATTGGTCAAATCTCTCAAGTGCAATATAAACTCCTTTTTAGTTTATTTCTTTGTTTATTTTTTGTCTTATGATATTAAAATAAACCCAAACCATTCACTCCAGTCTGCTTATTTAGTGAGTTAAGTTGCCAGTGGCAATCTGTAGATAATATGCAGCTCAGCTAAGCTTTCAAAAATCATGTTATAACTGATGAAGTTTTCCACTGTTAGGATTAATATTCAGCTTCAGGATAAATTAAGCAGTTAGTCTTACTATTGAGAAAACCCTAATAACTCCTAACACTTTTCATTATGTAACATCCTTCTGAATTACTCAAAATGAGCATAGTAAATATTTGAAATTAAAACTTGTCATGATAGCATTAAGTTGGCTTGTTGTTTATTTTGTAAAGAATTTATTGAAAGTAGGTTTTTCCATTGTGAAGCTTACAACAATACAGTTCTGTCAAAGTTTAATATTTTCCTAGCTTTTTGTTTGAAGAAGACAAGTGACTCCATGTTTTAGAAGATGTGCTTTTGAAGCTGGAACAAGCATGGCTCATGGTGTTCACAGTTATCAATAGAACAGCCCTTTCAATGGCCCCAGTGGATGTCTGGGAACAGTAGGAATTCAGAGGTATTCTGAGGTATGTTTGCAGTGACAGTGAGCAGGGTTCTCAAAGGACAGCTTTCTAAACCTTACTCACAGGTAGATGTGTCTTGAATGAGACAAACAAGAAAGAAATATATATCCTTAAAATGTGTAGAAAGCAGGTTCCAGGGCCAGTGACAATTAGCAGAGTTACAACAGGCCAGTTACTCCAGGAAATAATGAGTTGAATAGACCATTGGGTGAGTTATCAGCTGCACTGTGCCAATTAACCTCAAGGGCAAGAAATAGTTTTGGGCATGTCATATTTACTACTGTGAACATAAAAAAGGAGTTCCCATCCTCAGTGACTTTTCTTTATGAAAACACTGGTTCAGCACATATTACAGCAAAATCCACTTTATCTTGCAGTTGAATTTGGTTGAAAGCCTTGAGGTAACCAGTTAGTCTCAACTCACGCAGTACTTTCTTATTTTGTGCACTCGTTGTCCTTTTTCTAGTGAGCAAGGCTTTACATCACTACCTTGTAAAATGAGATTTTGATTTATATGTCAGAAATAAGGTTGAAAATTGATAGGAAAGTGAAGTAATAGGTGATGTTTGCAAAATTATGATTTCCACTGTAGAAGATCGAGGTCTTATGTAGCCTTAGTGTTTCCTGGGATGAGTAGGGCACAATTTGGAACCAGACTCTGTTCACTGGAGTAACCTAGTTCATTCCTTTCATAAAGTGGGGCATGTCCCCCTCAGCTGGTTAAAGGTAATGCTACACCTGCTATGTATTTGAATGTGATCTGTGCTGTAAATTTTAGGGGCTTGTACTCCAGGGTGTTTGTAAGAATGAGATAGGAAAATAAGGCAAAAGAGACTTTCAAGTTCAGTGAATCCATCATTCTCCTATATCTAGCAATCATGGTGATAGTTTATCAAATTTATTGTTGACAACCATTAAATGATTTTTTTTTAAAAAAAAATTAATTCTTTTTGTACTTTTGATTTTGGGAATTTCATGTGAAAATAAGTACAGGAGTTTACAGTTAATGAATGGAAATTTCCTTGCATCAGTCTTCTATCAAAAACTTTTTCATGTCGTCACATTTCTTTGCATTTACACTATGAGGCAAGTAACAGAATTTCTAATTTTTTATTATTTTCTTATATAATCTACTTTTATCATGTCCCTGTTTTCTATTTCTTCAATGATCAGTCCTAATTACTGTGAATTTTTTATATGCAAAAACACTTTCAGTCTACTTTTCATACTTTTCAATAACCTAGGACCTAACCAAAGTTCTGCCATGTCCCTTTTGGGAAAAGAGATCAGCACTATGTGCTCCAAATGAGGTAATATCATTAATTACAGAAAATCATCATGTGGCAATGTCAATTACCCTATTATTCTTCTAACCTGTTGTTAGGGTCCCAGTTACATCTGCATCTATAACAATTTTCAGGTCTGCTGTAGGAGTTGCTTCCACAAATTTAGGGCCCTCTGAGATGCTGGAAAAATGTGGCATTTCCTTTTCAATGTGAAATCAAATATTTATTATGTTGATGAATAAACTACTTGAATTAAGCACGTCCAAAGTTTCTTTCAACTTCTGTGACCTTTCCTGACTTGCATGACTTCCCATTATCTGCAAACTTCAGTAAGTTGACCCAGTCCTGTTCCACAGTTCTTCTAAAACTGACAGAGCAGCATTAAAAAATAAAAGCTTGAGTGCAGTAAAGTCTTTATCATGTTCAGTTAGTTGCTTTGGTTTGGGTTTTAACTGGTCATTTCATTGTGCTCTTTGGCCTTTTCTTCATGACAATGTTTTCTTTATGACAATTCCTTTTGAGATTATTTTATTTCATAGAATCACAGAATATCTCAAGCTGGAGAGGACCCATAAGGATCACCAACTCCCTGCTCCTTGCTGAACTGCCAAAGAAATAAAAGATATGACTGTGCATCACCCAGACACTTCTTGAACTCTGACAGACTTGATGCCATGACCACTTCACTGGTGAGCCTGTTCCGGTGGCTGACCACCCTCTCAGGGAACCTTTTCCTAATGTCACATATGAACTTCCCCTGAGCTTCATTCTATTCCATTGGGTCCTACCACTGGTCACCAGAGAGAGGAGATCATCACCTGCCCTGCCACTGTCCCACTTGAGGGCTCCAGTGAGGTCACCCTCAGCCTCCTCTTCTTCAAGCTGAACAAATCAAATGACCTCAGCAATTCTTTGCAAGTCTCACCCTTGAGACCTTTAATCCATCTTGGTTTACCTGCTCTGGACACTTTACAATAACTTGATGTCCTTCTTATACTGAGACACCCAAAACTACACACAATGCTTGAGGTGAGGCTTGGCCAGTGCCTATAGAGTGGGACAATCACCTCCCTCAACCAGCCAGCAACGTAGTGCTTGATGCTTCACAGGATGTAGATTCTGCTTTTGGTCTGTTTATTTTATAGAATTTTACTCAGGACCATGCCAAAGGCTCTTAAGTAGTTTTACTAAATTATGTGAAATTGTTTTTTCTTCATCTACTGTTTTATAGATATATTCAAAGAACTAAAATCAAAAACTAAGAAAAGAGATTTTCCTTTGCAGAAGCCATGCTGTTTTTATTCTACTTCATGGTATCCTAGACACCTAATTTTTTACCCTTGGTAACCATCATTTCAATTAACATGCTAGGTACAGATATAGGCCTTAAATCTCTAAGCATTCCTTCAAGAGTAAAATTCTTACTATGAATTAGATCAGATGGCTAATCTGAGAATTATAATTTTTTTAAAAAAGCTCTATCAGTATACCAACATTTAGTTATTGCTAATGAGTAGTAATGATGTTTTGGTTTTAATGCACAGTAGAAGAAGACTACTTAATCTAGAGAGGGCTCTGTGCTAGTAACTTCACTAACTCAGGTCCTGTTCTCTCTGGCATTTCTTGAAATAGACATACCATGAGATTTCCACCAATTGAAATGCATTTATGGGTTTTTTTTTGAAGAAAAGAAGGACAATACAAATAATTTTCTTGAAAACTGTCAATACCTTTTTTCTAATATAAGAATAAATCACACCAAACATCCATAGAGCTGAGACAAGACCGTGGTCAATTGAAGATATATAAGGTTAAGTATAAGAACAGGACAAGTAAGCAGTGATACTTCTTGAAAATACTCTCCAACCTTCAAAATTTATGCTTAGGGATTTCTTCAGCTGGACACCTTAACTGCCTGCTTAATAACCCTCCATGGAATTTTCTATGATACTGTTCAATCACTCTGAGCTTGTCAACTTTTCACAACCATATCGTCCTTACTAGCTGATGATTAGGGACTAAGATGGCCAATTCTGAACATTTTTTCAATGAATCCACATACAAGTGATTAAGTTTTATTATTTTGCAGGAGGCATTCAAACCAATTTACTGATGCTAGAAATGGTTTAGAAAAAGAAAAATAGCTCTTTTTTGCAGCACAGAAAAGACTATAAAATTTACAGTGCAATTCTGTCTTGTAGGAGGCATTCCTACAGCTGTTGTTAAGGCCTATGTGGCACTTGGCATCAGAGCAGAACCACTCCATTAGGCAACAAGGTTTCTGCAGAGCAAAGGATGTCATAAGATCCCATTATTTCACCATTAGAGCCAATGCATACACATGGCTGCTTATACTCTTTTTAGCATCAATATATTCCTCCTGCCTGGTATAGTTTCAGAGGTGATTAGTCTTCAATACAGGCCCTGCATAATGATTTCAGCAAAGAAGGCTAAGGCCTCTACCACATTCACAGTGACCCTTGTGCAAATGGAAAAAGTGCAAAAGAGCTCAAAGCTAAACAATGTCCTGTACTAACCTCCTGTATAAATTGATTGCAAAGAATTTTGCATGTTGTAGGTACATATTACCCTCAATTAGTATGTGAAATTTCTGTTGGCACTTCCAGTGATGTTCAGAGTGCCCTCTCTGAGGTATCAAGAACCATTTTTCATTTATGTAATGATGGCTTTGCTTGGCATAAAAGTTTTGTGAATCAGAATCTCTTCTGTCCTTGGCCAATAAGTAGACAATCAAATCAGACAGGTCTACACTTTCTGAAACTAACTGAGATGCATGAATTTTGGCAGGTTTGAGGCAATGAGGATAAAATACAGTATAGAAGTATAAAATACAGTATAAATGAAGTAATATTTTAACCATATGTTTCTAAGATTTTCTTTTCATGTTTTTCTGTTTTCCTGCTTTTTTGATTGAGGCAGAAAAGAACAAAATCAAATATTTGGTTTAAATAAAAGATCCTGACATGCTCTAGAGATGTGCTACCAACATGTTGAAATAATTTCATCTCTTTTTCCTTCTAGTTTGAAACCTTCAAATTGGAAAAGCTGATGTTTAAGACATATTTCCATGTAAATTACTTTAAGTTATCGACATGTAAAGATTCACGGAAAGAATAAATAGTAATTATCATTGCAGACAGCTCAAACTGAAGAGAACTCTGCACTTCACAGCAGCAATTAAGGAGAGCAAATTTATAAAGGGTGTTCAGAAGTGAGCACTGAGAACTATAAGATGTGAGGCATTCAGTAAACTGTTCTATGAAACAAAATTATGGCATCAAGATTGAGTAATTTGGCAAGTTGATTCATAGAAACTATCCATTAACATATATCAGAGAATCAAAGAAGAGTTTAAATTGAAGAGATCTTTGGAAGTCTTCCAGGACCATGTCCAGTTACAATATAAATATCTCCACAGAGACTCCACAACTGTTTCTGGTAATCTGCTACAGTGTTTGACAACCCTCAATGTAAAAAAGAAGGGTGTGCTGTATATGTATCAAGACACATAGATATAGGGAAACTGATAAAGATATAGCTATGGTGGTCATATAGATACATACACATGTATTTACCATCATCCTGCAATCCCATGTGAACGGGAGTGGCATGTATGGGCAGGTAAGATGAAAAGAAATTTATGTAAGAATTCCTACTTATTGAGTCTTTGTTTCTTCCTGTCTGTAATAGCAATAGCCATAACAGAAGCTGTGGATTTCCCAAGAACTAATTTTTGAGCTCCAGTAACCATAAAAAGGTATGAATAGTCATAGATGTGCACAAAATATTTGAAAATATCATTGTTTGTTCAACTCATTCCCAAAAGATTACTGAGATAAGAAGCTAAAAAAATAGAATACTAAGTGAAGGTATTGCTGATGTTATTCTCATTTTAAATAGACATTTAAACTGATAAAAGAATATATCTTTTAGAATCAGATTTGGAATTTGATCCTTTTAATTTTGAAGATATTTTTAAGAAATACCTTAAAAGATAGAAATATTTTAACCTTAAAGCATATTCCTCTGTAACTGATTACTGAAGGATTTCTGAATCTTCCCCTAAAATATCAGCTAATCTTTACTACCAGAGATCTGTCATTGGGCTGTGAAAATGCTGTCTCTGATCTCTTGTAGTCATTCTTGGTGTATTGGGTTTGCATGGCCAATCCTTGGTAGCAGGGGGTGCTACAGGGATGGCTTATGTCTTGCCAGGGTCAACCCACTACACCTGGGAAAAAGGCAAACATAATTGGATATTTAAATTTTTTTTCAATATTTTAGTATTTTGCTTGATTTCTGTCTATAAATAGTAATTAAAGAATTATCACCGTAAATTTTACATTGTGTGAGAAATACCTCATGGTCGTCTAGCAGCACAATTTCTCAGTAAATGACATAGAATGGTTAAGCAAATAATAAAGTGAAAGGATAAAATTTTTCTCTTTTTTCCCAGAATATTCAAACCCCAAACTTTCTAAATTTCTTTCCCTTTTAGGTTTAGGTTTCTTTTGTATTAAATTTTTCAAAAATAATCACTGCAGCCTCTCCTTTTATTCACACATTCTATTCTGATCCCAGATACACGAATATTTTAAAAAACCCCATCAAACACTTTGTTTGCAGTGCAGAAAAATAAGAAAGTATCCTGAGGCATTTCTCATATATTAATTATAGCTGTGGTTGATTTTCAAGAACAACTGTTTTAGAAACCTACCCATGGAAAGTGAAACTGATCCAAGAATTTGTATTCAAAATACTACTATTAAATATATATATATATATATATATATATATATATATATATATATATATCAGAACAATTGGTTCTATCCAGAAAATAGAATAGTGAATACAGGGATTTAGACATAAGAGTCACCAAGAAAAAAAGAAGAAAATGAGGAAGTCAAATACTCAAAGTATCTTTAATAACATAGCAGGGGATACATAGGTATAAAACATGTATACATAGACACACACGAACACTCACATGCACATGCACACACATATTCTTCCATTTGTTGTATTCTCTGGATCTTGCCTATTATCTTGTTTATTATCATCAGCAAAGATAATACAACACATTGTGTACTAACCTATTCTCTGATCCAGAATTGTTCCATGCTGTTTGGTAACATAATAATTTTTTTACAAAGAAGCCTCAAATTTTTATATCTGTCTGAGATTTTCATTGTGCTGCTTGAGTTTGAATAAAAAAAAAAAAAAAACCTGAATACTTTTATCTGTAGCTGGAGAAAAGGCACAGAATTCTAAAGATAGATGACAAGAAGACTTTAATCGGTTAAATGTAGGCTTCTTGCCCAACTGTATCACAGCATTTAAGGAGGACGTGCAAAGTCCACTGAGTTATCAACTGGTACCTGGAGATAGGGATGATGTGGCTTATCTACAAATAAGAGATTTAGCTCCACAGCTCTCAGAAATTCCTAGTAAAATGTTGAATCAACAACTCATTCCTAATGTAATGATCAGTTTGAATAGGAAAGGTTATTCATTTAAAGCATTGCCCACACAACAACTACTAAGATGTACAACTGTCACCCTGATGCAAAAGCCTTTTCGTTGTTTATATTCTTGAACTGGAGTTTCTCACGCAGCTTCACAAAAACAATATGTATTTTTAGCATTTATCTATTGTTTAAATTTTTCTGCTTTGGGTGGAGAAATGTGATGGACGGTGATGTTCACCATCCAGGTCAAGAGGTGGCAACCTGTGTAGCCAATCTCTGGCCTTTTGTAAAAATGTATAGATGGAGTCAGATTTATAGAATAAAGTAGTAGAAGCTTTCCCTTGACCTGCTGCGTCTGCCTCGTTCTTCGTGTGCCCTGAGACTGCCACATACAACTGCTGGTTTCAACACTGCAGGATGTACACTGTTGTGAGATCTTCATTGAGAAGTCCATGAGAAACAGAAGGCCTCTGTCAGAAAGAGAATGACCACAAGGACAGTGGGTTACCATAGACAGCTTTGCTACAGTGACATGACTGTATATTTCAGGCTAATGCAGCCAGCCTACAGGTGCTTATTCTCTGTAACTTGCACAAATTTTAAGAGACATACCAAGCTCCCAAAATTTCTCTTTGTTTTTTTTGTCTAAGTTATTAAAAATGGCATACTTTTAATCACTTCATAGAAGTAAAAAGGGTTTTTTTGAGAGAGGATGAAAAGGCGTTTTGGTAATTAGTGTTTGCAAAGTTGTAAGAAGTCCTAAATTTCAGTCACTGGGTTCAAAATAATATGAAAAATTCTTTGTTCCAGAACTTCTGTGAATGTCCCGAAGTATACACCGCCTTTGATCAAATGATCAAGGTAATTTTGATGCCTTTATTCATGTGGAGTAGGTTATTGCACAACATAAATAGTCCTACAGAGATCCCAATAAAAGTACTTGTGGTTTGCAGTAGTATTCAATGTGAGCAACAGGGCCTACTACCAACTGATAATGAGAAAAGATGGTCCACTTCAATTTTAATTAAATCAATAGGAGTGTTTTCATTTGCTTCACTAAATAGGTGCTTTTCCTTTTTTACAAGATTTCTAATAGTCCATTTTAAAATATGTTTCTCCCTAGTGAGATCAAAATGAATCCTGCACTGCGGCAACCAAGAAAGATTTTCAATGTGGTTGCAGCCATTGTGCTGTTTTACAGAGTGTAGCATTGAAAATGTTTGGTCATTTGTGTACCACTGAAATAATGAGACAGACACACAATGTGACATGCAAATAGAAAAGAATGCTTTCCAAAGCTATGGAACAGATAATAACATGGTCAGCTTATCTGAATAAAAAGCATCATTGTTCTTAACCAATAAAAAATAGGGGGAAAAATTATTGCACTGATGAAGTAATGTAAAGGATGCAGCATTGCCAACCTCTATAGAGGTTGAAAGAGGTTTCTATAGAAACCTGATAGGCCTTGCAACTTGTCATAGCTACAAACTATTTAAGAACATATTGGTTTTTCTAACAAGTGAAAAAACCTTAGAACAGACTCATTAGGTGAATGCAACTGCTCAAACAGAACCTTCACCTGGTAGAGCTACCTCTTTAAAATGTAAATATTTGATCACTTATGAGTTTACCAGTTTAGAAAAGCAAAATAAAACCCCTGAGCATTTCTAATAAAGATTTACATATCTGAAAATTATTGAGATGTATAGTGCTCTAAAGAAAATAAATGGATAGCTTGGGTATATGCTAATACTCATGCCATTGTAGCTCATATTCATTCCTACCACCAGTTGTTTACATTGTCTTTCCACACAACACTGAGAACCACACTTAAGAGGAACCCTTTTATTGTTTTTAGAGCAGTGTTGTGAAATAATGCCTTGAATTCTATTAGAGCTCCCTGCAAAACTGTTACAAGATGGAAGTTTAAAATTCCTTGAAAGTTTAAGGACTGTTTTCAGTATACACCATGAATATCAAGTTTTAAACCTGTCTGCCTACTTTATTTTGAAAATCTGTTTTAAAAGAGGGGTTTTTTATTGTGTAAGACTGAATTCTTCAAAGATACAGCCTTTAAAAACGTGAATGTACCGATTGAGCTCAATTGAATTAGATTACTGAGAATAGTAACCATAAATGCCTGCAGGGAAAACAACAACAACATTTACTTAATGTACTTTGCAACAAATACACTTTTTCGTAGGTGCACCTGAAAGCAAGTTCCTGGTCACATACTTCCCATGAGCTTTCTAGCAAGAAAGGCCAATAAAAGTAAACCTGTAAAGTGGACAGAGGTAGATTACTTTTTTCTCAGGATAGCACAGGTGATGTCAGAAGTTCACTGATGGAATTCTAGGACTTTGGATCATTTATAAAATCCTTTTGTAAAACCTGAATGGAATCCCAGGTAAATAATAAACACTCATCTCTGTTTTCTGTAAAAGCACAGCTAACCAAATTTAAAGTTAATATCTGTATATTTACATTAACTGAAGGGGTGCAGCACAGAAATCTGGTCCAGACTATGTAAGTACATGTGCAATATTATTTTAAATAATGTTAAGACATCTGAAATAGATTTTCAAACCTCCTTTGATGAATTTGATGTAATTCAAACTGTATCTCCTACAAGACAGGGGATAAGCACAACCCAAGTTAAAGCAAACATGTTTGATAGTTTTTCATGGTAATAGTATACCAACTGTCCTCACAACTCTGTATTATAGTGCTTATAAAAAAGGACTCCCTTTCCTTCGATGGACTACCACTGGGTCTTTCTTTTCCACCTCTCTTTTTAGTTATATTTGCTAGGTCTTTAAGCCTGGAAAAGCCAACTACCTGCAGCCCCAGGGAGCTGTTATGTGTTACTGCAACTTAGTGATGGAGACTGCCATTTCTTTTCTCCAAAACTACTGAATGTTTGGACTTCTGCTGTTGTTGTTTTTTATTGGTTCTTGCCTCCTTAAATGCTGTTAACTATTTTTGTCTTGATGTAGTTGTTTGAATGTTTTGGAAAAGGATTAATTTTTCATTCAGGTGGTTTGAGGCCTTTGGTACTCCCGTGTTTGGAGTGAGTTTGAGAAAATCCTTTCCCCCAAGCCTTCCTTTGCCTCTGCTATGCTGGAGGTAGCAGGGATACCTGACCTATGGATGTAATGCTGTTTTTCTCAGGGCAGTTAGATGTCTGCTCTTTATTTTATTATGTGTATAATTTACCTTCAGCTAAAGGAAATTCTATATTAGCTCATGATCCTGCCTATGGAGCGGCTGTATTTCACTGCCCACAGGCCATTGTGGGACTTTCTACAAATTCAAAATAAGGACATAAACTTCATCTGCTCTAAAGAAGTGGCTCTCAGCAAGCTGTGGAAGCGTTTATAGTCTCACGGCTGAATATTTAATTTTGAGCTGTGTTGGTGCCATCCAAAAGTAACAGTAGAATTAAATGAGATATGTTTGATATCATTCTTTCCTTCCATTGACTGCACCTCCTTAGTATTTTGTCTTTCAGTTTAGTAGGATTTGCCAAATTGACTTGGATCTAATTGCCAAGGTTTGTCTTGATCTGGCAGGTTCTCATTTATTGTCCTAATATAATAGTGTTAATGTTTGGTTTTATTAGTTTACAAATACCCTGTAATAAGTACAATATGAGCAGTCTGAAGGATGTAGAAAAAGAAAGTCAGCAACAGGGACAGTAACAAGTACACATATGCCCTGTATTTTTCCCATGTGCTAAACGTTCAGAAAAAGGCTACTTTATAAATCTTCTGGTAACAGACTCTATAAGTAGGATGTGGGGTTTTTATGAAATCCAATGTAACTTTCTTTTTGAAATGAATATGAATCTTGATTTTCAAGACACATATAACTTGAAATTGTATTTGGCAGAGTTATACTTACTATCCTAGGACAGGCCCAGTTACAGCCTTTTGGGATTGAGAATTATATATTTATTAAGCCATTACAAATAATTGGAAAATGTCAGAAGAAGAATTGACTTAAATTCCACAGTCAGTTTAATCTGGCATATGTTTGTGCTGCTGCTGAAAAGGTCATTTCTACTCCTACCTTTATGCTGGAACTAATGTTCATATGGCTTCAGAGTGAAATGATTAAAATGGTGTAAGGTGAAAAGTAAGCAGGGGGAAGTTGTTCAGGGTGGATGTGGTTCCTGAGGAAGATTGCAGAAGAAGATTGTGATTCCTGAAGAAGTGTGGCTGCATGAATGCCAGCCCTGGCATGTGGGAACACGGAGAAGACTCTCCAGGACACAGTGGCTGTGACTGCTCTTTTAGTCACTAATCTCTTCCAGACTTAAACCTGAACCTCCAAATACAGTATTTAACCCACTGTTTCCATGGTCTGTGCTGTGTTATGCACTGATTCCACTGCCTCACAGATGTCACTAAGCTTCTTTGTACTGATCCTCATAAACATGAAAACAAAAAATATGTGGCCAAGAAGCATTTTCTCTTGCAGAGAAATAAAATGGAAATCTTGATGTAGCACACTGTATTTCCCAAGCTTGTAGGCTGATTTTGCTTGTGACCTAGCAGGCAGTGCTTTATGTAATTTCATTCATTTGAGTGATTACTAACCATGTCAGTTCTGTTTCATGGTGAACTAAACATAAAATTTAACAGTCCCAATAAAGGGAGGGTCTGCAGAAGTACAGCTAACAATACTGTGAAACTTCATGACAAAAATAAAGATTGCATGTTCTTATGAATTTGGAACTCTATTTTGAGATAACACTGTGTCTGCCCACTATTTTTATTCTTCTCAAAATAAGTATAACTGAATTTTAGTTCTAAATTCTTTAGAAATTACAAACATTCTTCCTTTGAAAAGCATTTTGGGTGTTTGAATATCTATTTCTTTTCTAAATCATAATGCCATTCCTCTCCCCAGTATTTGAGTTGTTTTGGTCCAATCACTTTAGAAAAACATATTTCAAGCACCCTACAGCAGTATAAAACTCCATGTATTCATTCCATACATTAAAATGTACTTGCTTTCTCTTCTACCTTGGTGCTATATAAAAACAAAAAAAACCTGTCTGTTCACTACACATGAAAATCCCTGGTGAATTAAATTTTTCCAGTTATAATGCTGTGTTTGAGTGATTTATGGTCTATGGTGCATGGATGAAAATACACACACGGGATTTAATAGGCTATTTCCAAAACCCAAACGACATAAGAAAGCCTCATTATAGATTGCATGTGCTGCATGTCTTGGTCAGTATTTAATCTTATGTGTAACAAGACCCATTACCTGATGACAGTAACCGATGGCAACACAACATGTGCTGACACAGAAGTAAATCTGTAGGTTCCTGTGGCCAGTTTTGTAACCAGAGTTTGGGGTTTTTTTAAAATCTTGCAGAAGTACATACTTCTGTCTGTGCTTACAGTGGAGGTGCTGTCAGCATGAATTTTTTAAGCTAAGTTTTGTGTATGGTAATAGAAGGTGAAAAGTGCATAGTTTTCTTTAATGCCATAGTCTCCCAGCTCACTCTTACTGGCATTACAGAGCCTGCTGATGGCTCTAGCATAAACACACAGTTCATTTCCAGCATTCTGTGTGTTGTTTTTGTTAGTTGTGGGACAGCCTTTCCTAGAATTATAGAATATTTTGGATTGGAAAATGCCTCTAAGACATAGAGTCTAACCATTATTTTCATTATTGTTTCTGCAAAATCACAGCAGTGACACCTTATGTGTATTTTCATAATTTTAATTCTTTATTTACTGCACATTAAACCATTTTTAATGTTCTTGATTTTCTTTACATACATATGTGCATAGGTATTTCACTTTCAATAGTCAGCGAAATCACAGTATGAAGAAACCAATGACAGTAAATGATTTTTCCTCTTATCTTGTAGAAATGGTGAAAGTGATATCTATGGTTTTGGTTTCAAAATTAGCATGTTATACTGTCTCTATTGCACTGCACATCTTTCTTCTTTTTCATACAGCCACACTGAAGAGCAGGGCAAATAGCATGGTGAATGCATATAGAATCATTGATACTTGAAAGGTGTGAGGCTGGATCAAAATAAACTATCAAATCTTAATTTATCACTCAGTTTTAATCAATAATTCTTACCACAAAAGCATATATAATTATCCATACACTTTATTTCTATGTCTGTTTGCTGACACCTTGGGTCCAGTAGAAGCCATCTGCTGAAATGTAGTCCTTAGAGCATGAATGAAGCTAGAGAGTTCTTGTATCAACCATATAAACTGAACCCTCAGAAGTGTAGTGATTATAAAATGATCATTGGTATTTCATTGATGATGCTGTTAAGATAAGAGCTCAGAACACAATTCACTTCCACACACCCTCCTCATTTGAAACACTACAGATTGGGAAATGCAATGAAGTGCCCATAGCTGAACCTTGATTTGATCTCATACTGATTACATGTATTATTTGCTTTCATTCTTTGAATACAGTTATCAAATTGTTCTGTATAGATGGGAGTTGTACAAGCATGGGAAAGAACTATCCACCTAATTCCAGACTGTGAACATGATCAATATTAATTTAACGGAAAACCATGTTCTCATGCAAGTGTTCCCTAAGGAATTTAGTAGAGCCTCTGTACAAATATTCAGGATTCTGAATTGGGTCCTTTGCTTCAGGATTATAGACAGAATATGTGATTATAATAAAAATTTGCTTTTTCAACAGTAAAAAAATTCCTTCCCTCTCTACATGCTTGAGATAGAGATTTTATATTCAGAAAAACAAGGCTTTTAAAATGCCTCTATAGCAGATGTTGCTGTTAACCAAGAATCCCAAGGATCCATGCATTATGAAATAATCACCTGGAATGGATGTAAACTGAGCAAGGAAATCTGCACTGCAGAATCATAAATATCTCATTCTGCATAGAGTAGCTGCTTGTTACTGCTACCTATATATAAGAATGGCTGTAACAGAGAAAGGAAAACAACAGTAAACCAAATTAGCCAGAAACACCTGGTCTATGAGGAAAAAAATGTTGTCAGAGCTAAAACAAGTAAAACAAAGCTACAGGCAAGTTAAGAAACCTTCCAACAAAACAGACATTACAAGCCTCAGCTCTTGCAAACTTGTTACAAAGTACTGGCAATTCTCTATTTCAGGGCTATCCCATCACACAAGGAATCATACTAGTTTAATAGTGAGTCTGGAGAACATGTAAGGACCACTAGACCCTTAGTAATTAAATGAATGAGGTTTAAAATATGAAATTTTACTTTTTGAAAATGGTCTTGAATTGATGGGTGTAATTCTGACCCTACAGTTATGATTACAGAGCTTTAACTCCTTACTGCAAGTCATGATCTTTCTTAAGTCTCTGGATATGATTGAATGAGTTTGTGTTTTAGATTAGCACTGCTAAAATACTTGAGGTGAAACAGAAATCAATCCCATATGTATTTTAGGGCATAACAAAATAATACATTGCACTTTTCTCTACTTGACCTTGATTATAGTTTTATATCTCTCAAAGAGAGGCTAGCCTTTATAGAAACAGAGAGAGAGCACTGGGAAAGCCAAAAGGAAATCAAAAGAGGATCTGAACAGCAACACTGATTTAATCTCATTAACCTCTGTAAACTCACAGATTCCTCACAATCCCCTGATCCTTCCTCTTATTCTGTAGAAAGGAGTGACATATCTATAAGAAAGCTCCACCTCCATACATTGTCTGCTTGTAAAAGACAGTAGGAAAACGTCACATTCTTGTGACTTATCTTGACATGCAGTTGCAAGTTCAGACCCTACATGGTTATCAACATTACATAAAAGCTGTAAGTGATTCGGTCTCTTCCACCTTTCATTCCTGTGGGTGTTTCACAGTTCAAGTTCATCAGCTTCCAGTAGACAGCTCTCTCCTACACTGTCACATCTGAAGCTGCCAACAAAGTGCTCTTGTTTTGGTGTTCTGTGGTCTGCTGAACTCTTCCAGAGAAATAATTGGAGATCTTACAAGAGTTCTCTTAATAACTAGATAGATCTTGGCTTCCATCTCTCATGGTCCATTTTCAGGTTGTTTTTCAAACCTTTCACCATCCCTTTCATTTTTACTTCAACTCTCTCCAACTACCTGTGGTCTACTGCTATAGCAGTGGCTCCAGTTCCTGAGGTTTTCTCTTTGCTACAATTATGTATGAGATAAAAGTCCACATCCAGTGTTGCAGCAGTAGTCTTGAACTCCAGAGCAAAACATGCAGTGTCTCGCATTTTAAGCAGGAGACTCACTCTTCCACCTGTTGCCTTGTGCTCCCACACTGGGAGACTTCTGGGATGCTGCCTCTGCCCCTTCTTGCCCCTGGTCTCCATAAGCTGGGTGAAGGTCTGGTTAGCAGATGTGTCATGTACCAACCACATGAGGCTGATGACAGAAGCCAGAAGCAAAGGAGAGAAAGCAGAAAGGATATTTTAAAAGGAAGTCATACTCCACAAATGTAGCCTAACATCCAGACCTAGATATGATACATAAACCCATATGATACACAAAATCAGTGTACAGTCTTTCTGCAACAAAACATCCATGCCAAGTGCTGAAATTCAAGTCTCACAGACCATTTACTTTTCCAGTAGTTCCAGAGGCATTGACTTCCTTTCAGCCCTGTAAACGGAACTGTAGTACCTTTAACCACATGAGAAATGTATGAGTGCTTCTGCCATGCTTTATGAGACTAATTTAATCTCTTAGGTATGAGGTTAACTGATACAAGAAGCTATATGGTTTGAAATAGGGAACACCTTGCTGAGCTCTTATGCAAAATGAATGTACATAGAAGGTGGAAGGACAGGGCAGACTACCCAGGAGCAATATAAAAAGTTGTCTAGATATTGTATACCATGACTTTAGGAAAGTCACAGTCTTCCATAGGGTCCCTATAGCTCAAGTGATGAATTCTTGTCTGGATAAGTGGATAATAAGATGGATGGAAAATTGGCTGAACCATCAGGCTCAAAGGGTGTTCACTAATGTCCCAAAATTCAGCTGGTGCCCTGTAAAAAAAAACATCCCTCAGGGGCAAACCCTGAGGCCAGCATTTTATAATGTCTTTATAAATAACCTGTGTAATTTTGCAAGTCTGCAAATGACACTAAAATGAGGAGTGGGGGGAGGAGAAGAAGGGGAGCAGGGGGTCTGCCATGCTGGGGCAGGGTGGTCCATTATGACCCATTTGGCTTAGTCAAAATACTCCAAAGTCCTTAATTTTTAATTTTCTAAAGCATTTTGGCTGAGTCATGATTTTTCAAAAGCAGTTCTCTGAGAAAGGAAAATGTGAGGATTTTATGAAGAACAGCAAAATGGGAAAACAGCATAGCAGTTTGGCAAAAGCTGACTCTAAAATAAGCAACAAAGAAGTTGATCCAGTTGTAATCCCCAAGGAGCTGTACTAGCAAGTACTGATCTGGCTGGAGGAGCAAAGAAACTGTCCTCTACCTCCTTCTCTTGCACACATATTTTACTATCCTTTCTCCACCTGATGATGAGGGGGAGGATGTAGGAGAGAAATAGTAATAAAGCTTCTAATCCTGAATCTCGGGGCAGTTGCCTCCCTGCATCCCATCCCTTTTTTTTTTTTTTTTAGTCTCTGCTTAGAAGATTATCTTAGATTTAAAAGCTTCAAAATCTCAGGAGGAAAACCTGTGGAATGATGTGACCTTCTATTAAGTTAAGAACTAAATTCCTCAGCTAAGTATGGTGTGAGAAGACAATGTGTTTGGCTATATTTATAGTTTATGTATGATACCAGTTTTCTTGGTTCTAGCTAAAGATAACTATTTGTGTTAATTTTTTAAAATTGCAGAAGAAACTTTTAAAACCCTTTTCTTTAAAATTGAAGCTTTAAACCAGAAGAAAACAAATGCTTTGATCTCAGGACTATGTATCCATCACTGTACCAGGAGCAGAGTGCCAGATCAGTTGCAGGATGCTTATACAGATATGAAATTGTACCGTTTGCAGCAGTTTTATTACATTAATTACTTTCAGTTAATTAATATTTACTCTTGGAATTTAGCACTCAGCTGAAGGCTCAGAAGGTAGCCTCTGGAGAACTGCTGCCTCTACTCTATTTGTTTGGTGGTTGCCTATGTATAATATAATCAACTGGTAGCATATGCTGTGGCAAAAATAGCAGTTAAGGATTCATGCCATGTATTTGGGAAAAACTCCAGCCATGCTTAACATCAGCAAAGTATTTGGGGATCAGCATAGTCCCTGGGTAGAGACAACAAAGTCAACAAATGATTAGGAAGGTAAGTGTGCAAGATCTGGGAGGAAAAGTTTCTAGATAAGAAAAGGATATATCTGTGGGGGAAGGGAAGTTACAGAGACTCTGAATGGATGACAGTTTTGATTTAGGGGTGGAGATTATAAGGACAGACAGCATGGGATGATTGCATGTCATAGGCAGCAGATGTAGTTAGCATTATCCTCTCCAGAGGCTGCAGGTAGACAACACCCCCAGGGCCATCTTAGAAGTGGGTGCAGCAGCACGATGCTCACAGCAGCAGGACTGAATGCAGTGAGCTGCTGGACTCACTAACAGACCTGCTTCTCACAAACCTGCACAAAATGCTACACAGTAAGAAATTATTGAGCTCTTGGAGGTAGTACCTCCAAAGCTGTGCAGCTTCTTTAATATTGTCTTTAGAGATGGCACCACGTGTTGCAAGGCAGGCTTCAGTTCACCGTGCGTAAGTACTTGGAGAATGTTAAACACTTTACAGCTGATAGAATCTGGCAATATTCAATTGCAGTCTACTTAATTCAGTGAGTGGAATATCTTTTTCCTTAAGTGAATGTGTTTTGTGGCAGAATAGGCTCATATTTTTGTGGTGACTGAGCTTGATAGTTCTTTCATGTCAGGTGTCATCATGTATTATCTTTTCAGAGATATGTGCTCCATGAACCTGGGTCCTTCTCTGACAGCTAGTGCCTACAGTGTCAGGAAAAGTAGCATCAGGTGCCAAAGCTGCTGAGGCTTGGAAGCTTCCACATAACACCTGTGTGTGTCTGGATGATACTGATTCTGTCTGAAAACCTTTCCAAGCGTCAGGAGCTGCTGCCACATTCCGAGCAACACACAGTTAACTTGTGGGGAGTTACTGCTGCAAGCTGCAATCTGGAGTGAGTATTTCCAGTAGAGCTGAATCATTCTGAAGTTGATGAGATAATGCATTGTTTCATAGGATGAGATTCCCTCTCCAGCGCTATCTTCAGTTCAAGAAGTAGGAAGATGTTGGACGCTGGAAGTGCTGAGCTTAGCTTGGAAGCACTTCCTGCATCCGTATTCAGAAAAAATGAACCATTTTTTTTAGGCATGGTGATGTCATCCTGTGAAACAAGCTGAGGAAGAGCAAAGGACCTGGAATGGACACGATATAAAGACAGTTACAGCAGGCAGGACACTGGAAAGGTGGAGCAGTATGGACGGTGGCAGGCCATTGGGAGTTAAACTGAAGAGGGTGAGGAGGAAGAAGAAAGGAAGGATGCCCAAATGCTACTTAGACAGAGGAGAGTGTAAGTCAGTAGGAAATCTTCCTGGGAAATGAAAGCCCCTTGCATGAGAAATAAGAGAGCAAGGCTGACATGTAAAATATGTTAGTCACCATCCCATTTCCACAGATCTCTATCATTCTATTTTTTTAAGGATTTAGCCAAACCTGCAAGGACATTAAGCAAACTGGGAACAGTTCTTAGGCTATTCAAACACTGAGTTTGGAGAATAGAAAAATCAGTGTTGACAGTAGCAGTACTTCTCACACTCTCCAACATACCATGTTATCTATTCTCCCTCTAACACCCCAGGCTTTAAACCTGCTTCAACACTATCATAATGGGTAGCATTATATCAAAACAAGGAATACATAAAGATTTCAGCCTTTTGGGTTTTGTGGGTTCTTTTGTTATCTTTCTTTAACAAGCCTTTCCTCGTATCTTGAAAATGTCATTCCAACCAAAGATCTTCTATAATTAAAGAGCAAAACTGTCCAAATAATTAGAAGTTTTCTCTTGCCCTGAGCATAGCTCTGGGCATAGAAATGGAGTTTAAGGCAACTGCACAGCAGTAGGAGTAATTGAATTATTTAAAATGAATGTCTACTTTCTAAATCCTGTTCAGTGGAAAAAAACACCAGCAAGATCAGGAACAATGGAAAAATGATAGGGGATTCTCCTTAGGAAAGTAATCAAAGAAAAAGTTACAAAAATCTTCTTGAAAGTGCAGTGAAACAGCAGGATTTTTTTAAAGCCACTGACTGTCAGGCCCCTAGGGCTTCTGGCCTTGATTATGCAATGTCTGCAAAGGCAGGACTGGCTGCCAGCAATGGCTTTCATATGCATTTCCTACTACAATAAAATACACATTAGGCCCTTTCCATTCAGAACACATTGCCAATGGTAAAAATCCTTGAGTCCATTCTCACTTTCTGATGATGGAGGGAAAGAGTCTTGTCTAATTAGGTGCATCTCATCCAAGATTCCTGCTTGCAAATCTCCCATCTCTGATAATGAGGTGTTCCTGCTCCCTCTGCAGGGGCTAAGCAGGCTGCAGTCATAAAACAGACAGCTTTTGCATGCCTGAGAACCAGGGGAAGACACAGCCCTGACCATACTTGTCCTCTCATTACTGGCACATGGAAAAATTTGCTCAGTTGAAAGTTTGGGACAAATATTATTTGAAGCCTTTTATATCTCTCGATGATTGTTTTTAGGGGTTCTTTTGGGGGTTTTGGTTTTTTTTTTCTTTTTGGTTTTTTCCTTGCAGCATAATAAAGCCAAAAACATAAATTAGTCTATTTTGTTCTTGTGCTGATTGCATTTTCTGCTTCTTCAGGCTGATTTTCAGGTTACAAGATGATTTGGCATCCTTAGGGACCAGTAACTTACCATTTTTTTTAAACTGGTGGAGCATCAGTGCGATAAATGGCACTTGGCAGGAAGGAGACAGCTAAATGTGACAGAAAAGTAGTGTGTAAGAATGCCTGTGGTAGCTGCAGCAAAAGTTCCTGATAGCAAACTTCAAATAAAACTCTTCCTGATGTGCAAAGTTCTGGACTGCACCCGTGCATTTCAATAGAGTTCCATTCCTTTAATGAAGCTGCTCTCCACTTGTTTACCTTAAAACACTTATGTGGCTGTCACCCAAGTGTTTTGAAATAGAGATAACAGCCAGTCCCCTTTCTTCTTCCTTGGAGATGGGAGAAATGGCCTGATTAATTTATTACAGGTTTTTGTTTGCTTTATGTTTGTATGGATGACTGGGCACAATGTGCTGGAGACTAGGTGGGAATAAATTATCAAATGAGAGCTGTAGCAGAGCTGACAAAAGGGAAATCT
Source organism: Trochalopteron elliotii (assembly GCA_024734555.1). Lineage (NCBI taxonomy): Eukaryota > Metazoa > Chordata > Aves > Passeriformes > Leiothrichidae > Trochalopteron > Trochalopteron elliotii. The sequence goes on from JANPWX010000038.1 coordinate 558,442, forward strand.
GTGGATTTTCTGAAGTCCTTCTACTAGTGAGTTCTGTTACTAATAAGAGGTATTGCTGCATTTGCTAAGAATTTTGAATTTTCAGGCTGGCTTCATGTTTATATTTTGCCATCCCATCACAGATCTTTTATTAGTTTGTATTCTACCTCATAGCCATCATGACAATTTTTTCTGTAACTTGAATTCTTTGAGCAAACAATAATGTACATACTCTTAGACATTATATAAAACTCAACCTACAATTATAAGTCTTATTTTCTCTCATGTAGATATAGTATTCCTAGAATACAGGATGAAAAGGTATACTTTCTTGCAACTTCTTAGCTGTGATAATTGAAAGAGGAAATTGAATTCTTAATCCTTGCTGTTGGAAAGGAAGAGTAGGGCTTCCATGAGAGATTCTGGCCAGGGCAGGGTTAATTTTTGCAGTAGCTGGTGGGGGTGGCCTGACATGGACCCAGAGGTTGTTGTGTATAACCTCACATCACTGCTGGGAGCAGAGGTGGGGAGAAGAGTGGGAGGAGGGCAAGGAAAGGACTCTCTTCTGGGAAGAAGGGGTTGTTTGCATGGTGCTGGTTCCAAACCAGAGGGAGCTGTTGGGATAGTGTGGTTGTAGTTGGGTGTTGCCTGTTGTCAGGAGTTTCCATGATGAACAACCATAATTCTTTTCTGATACCCTCTGTCATTTGTATTGTGGCTGCCACTGCTCCTTTTCTTATCTCATTGCTGTTTCCAGTAAATTGTTCTTATATCAACCCACGATCTTCACCTTTTGTACACCCAGTTCTCCTCTCTAGCCCACTGCAGGGGTGGGGGAGGAGGAGGCAGGGAGTGAGAAAATGGTGTATGGCTTGCAATAGTTTCAGTGGGAACGCTAAATTAGGAAGTACAATTCCTAAACTGCAACGCCATCTCCTAAGAGAAATTTTATCTGGAAAAGAGCAATTTCAAACTGATAGTGTTCCACAATTATTTGGCTCCAAAGTGGTGGGTTTTTTCAATAAATTCAGTGAAAACTTCAGCCTTGACTTTGAAGAAAGTGTCTTCATCCAAACCTAATAAATCCCTTTCCAGTGATGAATAGGCCATAATGACGAGTTTTAGACTGGACATTAGGAAAAATTTCTTCACTGAAAGGATTGTCTAAAAATTGGAACAGGCTGCCCAGGGAAGTGTTGGTGCCAGACCTGCAGATGTAGCAGTGGGGTATGTGCTTTAGTGGTGGACTTGGAAATGCTGGATTAACAGTTGGGCGCTCAGAGATCTTGAAAGTCTTTTCCAACATAAACCTGTGATCCTTCTAGGGTGAAAAGGAGTATAAACTGGCCAGAGAGGCCTTTCCTTATCACACTGAAATGTGGTGATGGGAAAGAGGAAAGAAGCACCACGACAAACCACACAGTGCTGCAAGGTGGCCTTACCTGCACAGAGAAAATTATCTAATTTCTCATTCTTTGTATTCCTGATGCCTCTTTGGAGCATCACATGCATGGACAGATATCAGCCCACTGCACACAAGTGGCATGAGACACAAAAAGCCTAATCTAGCACCAGGTGGAGCCTGGAAGCAACTCTGTTATATGCACTGTTGAAAACTAATACCTTTGTCTCTCGGGGTTTTATAACACTTTAATTTCCCAAACCACATTCAGCTGAATGTCTGCATACACATTTCACTGGTATATGATTTTAATTGTTTCAATTTTCTCCTAAAAGCTGAAGCAGGTAACTGTTCAGTGAACTCTCTTACCTGCTTTCCAAGATAGCAAAGATGACTGATTAGTATGAAATGAAATTGTGCACCCATGTTAAACCTCAAGACTTCATAGACTGGCTTATCTTTATATTACCCTTCAAATGAGGTTGTGATTTCCTTTAGCTAAAAAAAAATAGAAGTTAGTAATAATTTTATAATTTTATATGAACAACTGGAGATACCAGATAAGGACAGAAGTTTTTCAGGAGCAAAGGGTTAGGACCTTCTGAAAGGTTAAGCTTTGATATCTGGATATTTAAACACTAAGCAGTTCTGAAAATTTCAAGCCATCTTTTTATGGGTATAACATTAGGGTATTATCATTTTTGTCTATGGCTTATAAGTGGGTTGGCGAAAACTATTCTGGGACACAAAAGATTCTGTTTTGCATGGTCAGGCTTTTTGAAGACCAGTGGGATAGCCCAAAATTCAGGCTGTTCATTCAAACAGCCATGCAAATTTTCAGTAAATTTTAGTCTCCCAAAGGATAGGAGATCAGCATTAACCATGCATTCGAACCCCTCTCTGGAAAACCTAGACTCTTATTTGTGATACATTTATTCTTCCCTTGAGGAGTCAAAAGAGACCCATAGATCTTTTGGGGAAATGGCTGACTTTATAAATTATTGAGGTATAACTGCAATAATTAGCTGGCTTTTGTCATCATCATACTCCATATATAGCAGAGCTGCTAATCTCTTACTGTTTTTCAGGGCTTTTGTCTCCTCACTAGATTATATCTGTATGATTGGTTTTGATCACTTTGTAATGAATATTGTATCACAGTCTGCTAAGTAGACTAGTATCAACATGCTACTACTTCTTTAGGATTAAAATGTATGTGAGAAGTTCTAAAAGGCATTCACACTGAGTGGAAAAATCCAGTGTTTTCCAAACAATTTGATTGTGCAACTTAGGACAGTCTTTGATTGTATGTGATATTACTGGACATAGTAAGTCCATGTAAAGCTGTTTCAGATCTAAATTGCCTCACAAAGACAATTCATCATTGTCTCCATCCTGAGGTACATGCATCCATCATGTGCTTCAGGGAATGGTAGTAAGTATTTTAATCCTGCTTTACTGATAAATAGCCTAAACAATGAGAGCTGAACAGGTTTATCAGACATTGCAGCACAGGACAAGTGAAGCAAGAAGTGAAACTATAGGGAACTCTGATGTCCTAACCATTAGAAGTATACAGCTTTCCTAGAAAACGTGGATAAGGATGCATCTGCAATTTATCTAATTGTCCAGAGTCAACTTTTGAGAACTTGTGGCTGCAAAATTTATCCACTTTATTTCAGCATGCTAATAGCTGCAAGTGTCTAGGATGTAGCTCACTGCATCCACCCTCCTGGCTTTTCTCCACTGCTCTCTGTTTTTATACAGTGTTAGTTGGAGATGCCTTATAAAAGCTCCTAGGGCATGTACCATTCCTCTTCCGTGGCAAACAGTGCTAGGTTTGCATGTTGCAGGGCCAGTGCTGCAAAGTGGTTGTGCTAGACTTGTAACATTCCAGAGGAGTGCTTCCCCAGTCACTGGGCTTCAATGAGCCACAGGAAACTCTTTTGGGAAACCTGTTGACCATCATAGAGGCTCTGAAATGTGGTAAAGAATAGACAGTCAAATGTCACATACGGTGCCCTGTAGATCCCTGATGCATCAAACAAAGACGTGGCCCATGAAACATCAGCCAATATGTGCTGAACTGAGCTTACATCTTCTGTATGAGAAGAGCTCATAAAAAGAGCTTTTTATGCTCTTTCAGACCTGAGCAGACATCGAAACACAAACCACTGAGCCATTTGTTACTTTTTCAACACAGAAGGCCTGTGAAATGATTCAGAATGCTGCAGTCAAACTTTTGACAGTATGATACACATAGAGCATTGCTCTGTTTAACACATTTCAAACTACAGTAACTGTTAATAAGATAAAAAGCAGTAACAAATCAAAGAATATCACCTCTAACAATCATGCATGACTTACCATGGCAAACACATCCTTCCTGAGTAAGGAGAGTGCTCAGCGTCCGTTTCAGGTCTCCTGCTGCAGCCTTTCATGCTTTTTATTTTTATCCCATTTGTCAAAATAACAGCCCTTTATCAGTGCTGATTGCAGAGATTTCGACTCCTTGCCTGCTGGGTTCCCCCTCTGCTCCATAGGAGTTTCCTAATTGAATATTACCCCTGTGAAAAGAAAAGCTTTGAATAAGAAGAGGAAAAAATTATTAACAGTCTTGATACTACCCCTGAATATTCCACACAGTCCCACACACAAACTCCCTTTCTCTCCCAAAGTGAAGAATATTCTTCTTTCATTGAGCAGAATCAGCTCTTTTTCTGAAGTGTCTTAGGGTGACTATGATACCTGTATCCCCAATCGTCTGTTCTGTGTTCTGTACCTTTAAGACTGGTTCTGAGAGTGAGCAGGGAAAGAAGAAGCGCGCAGTTTGTTTGGAGAAACATTGTTCACTCCTCAGGATCTTCTCTCGTCCTTGGGAATGTGTGTTTTTTTTTTTTCCTTCGTCAGATGCACGGATGGCAGCCGGAGAGAGTTTTTTCTTCCTTTTGTTAGTTTAGCTAGCTGAGGCAAAGAAGCTTTCCTGGACTGTTTTTCCTTTTTTTTTTTTTTCTTGGGACTGTTTAAATCTGCTCTGGACTGAAAAACCCAGGAGAGCACTGGGATCTTGCGTCCGTGGCCCACCGGGCCTGGACTCATCATTTTCCAGCACCGAAGGGACTGGGACTGATAAAGAGACTGAGGGAGCTGAGTTAACTCCTGGCACGGACTCTCAGTTTTGCCATCTCTCTTCAGAGTGGCGAGAGGTTTTATTGTTTCATATTATTATTATTATTATTCATTCTTTATACTTGCGGTCATTTTGTTTGTTAAATAAATAGTTTTTTCCACTTTTCTCTGAGGGAGTTCTTTTCCTGGACCGGTTGGGGGGAGGGGCTGTTTGGACTTGCTTTCCAGAGGAACATCATTCGAAGGGCTTCTCCCAAATTTACCCTAAACCAGGACACTGAAGCTAATCACATTTATCATACACCAAAAGTTGTAAATGAATGCAGTAAGAACCTAACTGGAGGACAAGGGGATGGATAGAAAAATATTAATTCAAAATAAGTTATAAAAGGTGTCTGATTTGTTTAGATTCACTGGTGCCTCATTTCTCACATTTGTGAGTCAAAAACAAAGTATCATTTACTGCCTGCATTGAGTGAGACCTGGCATTAACAATTTCTGCCCATGTCTTGGTGGATGGAGTAGGACTTTGAATTCATCAAAAGATGATTTGTAAATTCTCTTTTCTGGCACTATTAGTCCTGCTAAAGCAGCAGTGGGCTGCATGCTCAGGTTCACTTGAGAAAGGACCAAAAAACTGTATTCCCTCAATGTGTGTGGGAAATGACGCTTTGGCTTGAGACAGATGAAAAACCTTGTCTGCCAAGTTCTTCCCCTGACCAGGATGGCTACTGAAGAAGCTCATGTTTCCCACTTTCTCATCAGAAGTCACTGACCAGGTGCTCTTGCTGCATCCCTCAGAGAATGAAGCACAAAAAGCCACAGCTTCAAAGTCAGGTACTGAAAGTGGAACCTGCCTGGCTTGTCTGTGGAAAAAAAAGGAGGAAAAAAAAAGAGAAGCATGTCAGTGAGCCTGCTGAATGAGGCTGCTATGCACATCTGGCTTCTTCAAAGCATGGCACACTTTCCTAGAAAACAGAGGGTCTGGTGTGTTGTTCCCAGGGATTCCTCAGCTAAGTGTTTCCTGAATTTCAGAATGCTCCCTACCTCCCTGCATGTAAACCAACCAAATAAAAAAATAAATAGTAAAATGGGTGGTGAGGACATTTGAAAAACAGGGGATTCAGAACTGACAGATAACAATGGGAAGGATTTAAAATGGGTGAAGAGAAACTCTTCTCTCTACACCCCTTTTCTTCAGTCTCTATGCCATCATGGATTTATTTTTTCTTCTATTTTAAAGGGGGCTTTGTTCTTAAGATGCTTGTCAAAATAGTCTTGCAAAGTTATTCCTTGCAATCTTTCAATGCATCAGCTCACTATATCGAGAAAACCTGAGGTTTTCCCACTCTCCAATTTAGGACTGTTATACACCATTAAGGGAGGACAGTCTCCACATTCTGCTCCTGCTGTCCCACCTCCAGGATTATACAGCCTTTAGCACATTTTTGCATGTAATTTCCCCACTTTAAGAGGCAAATTGGTGAATCCATTTCACTGTTATCCAGTTACATGTGAGGCAAGAGGACTGCAGAAGGGAGGTATCTCTCCTACTGAGAGTGAGCTAAAGGTGAAAGGGCACCTATCCCTCAGTGTCCATCTTCAAAAATCACCTGTTCTCCTATCAAGTGACCTACAGCTGAATTTCATTTTTGCAGCAAAATGATCTTGAGAGGAATGGATAGTTAACTGAATTCTGATACTCCCAGTATGTTAAGCAAGAGCTTAACTACATTCTAATTCCTTGAACAAGACAACTAAAAGAAATGTGGATTTCAGCAAGTTTCTCTATGTGTGTACATTGGCCTGCAACATTAGAGCTGGCACAACAAAGAGGAAAGACCCAGAGGGAGATGTGTCAGCAGCAGATATGGCTCAGGTGTTTTTAGGAAGGTAGGCAACATGGGGTTCTAGCTGCAGAACAGATTTGACCATCGCCTGAGAGGGAAGAGGATGGGCTGGCTGGGATGGATGGCCAAGATTGGGTGGTTCCTGTGGCAGCAGGACAAGACTGCTCTGGACAATCAGGTTTGGGGTAACCCTGGAGCAGATAAGCCTCCTGTGTTTCCTGACAGCATGAGGGTAGGAGACAGGTTGTGGGTGCTGCTGGAAAGCACTGGAATGAGGCTGCCATCTTATTCCCCATCCCGCTTCTGTCCCTTACCTGAGCAAAGCAGCAGTGGCTCTGGCTTTGTAGGGTGCATGAACACTGTGGAGAAGAAGGTCCTGCATGTTTGGCTGCTCCTGAGAGCTTGCTGCCAGTTCTGAATGTGCTTGGAAGCAGCCCCGGTTGCAGGCAAGGAAAGGTAAATAATTATTTTGTAAACGAAGCGGTTTGATACCACCAGGCATAGCAACTAAACGTGGGACCAGAGCTTTGAATTCCCACAGGTGCTCTTCTGAGTGGCATGCCTCTTCTTGTGAGGGCCCACCAGGTATGTGGAAGAGCAGAGTAAAAGTGCTTTGCACTGTGTAATCAAGTGTGTTGAGTAGAGAGGGAAGATAAAAGGCTGTGGCAGAAGGACACGTAGCGCTGCACTGCTGCATTTCTTCTGACTCTTCATGAGTTCCCGGTGAGTGCAGCATGAGGGAGTGAGCTATTAATAGTTCTGCTCAGCACGGATGCACAGTGAAACAGCATAATCCCAGCACAAGGGGATATGGGAGCCACAAACTCTAAAGAAAAAAACTTTAGGCACAGAAGACAGCCTCAAAATGGTAATAATTAACAAAGGAGGGAAAAAATATGTTTAATACAGGTTATTTATGAAGCTACAAGAGAATGCCTCTGCATTAAATAAAATTTAAATGAAGCCTTGCACCTGAAGCCAACAAAAGAAGGGTCCCAGCTCACTCTCACAGTCTATAAATGTTTTTCTGAACAGATCAATTAAAGCCTTTGCTATACAGATGCCTAATAAATAGTATATGTGCTGGAACATGTTCATCTCATTTTAATACATATCCAGGTCTTCCTTAGGGTTCTCATATTCTTCTACAGTTATGAACTACTTCTAAAAGTTATATGCTTTTGGAAGTTGTTGTCAGAAGAGTACAGGCCTGAATTTCTATCAAAAGAAAATTATAGAAATGCACGTACATTCAGTTGGACAGAGTCCTCACACAGTAATATTGAGTGAAGACTGTGATTTTATCCAGCGATAAAATAGTATCTCTTGGTTATTTGTACATGCCAAGCACTTACATAAACACACGTCTAATTTTAGTGCATAAAGTGTATTCACAGTTTCCTGAAATTACCAATGCTACAGTCATGACTCTTAGGCAAGAAGAAAATCCTATTAGTGCATTCCCACAGAGAAAAACAGTATGTTTTGGAATAACAGTAGCTACTGAAGGCCATGAAGATAATATATGTAGAACATGATATCTGAGAAAATATTATAATATTTGTATGAGAGTATTATGCAGTATTTATGAGGAAACCTTCTCTGTTAAATGTTTATACCTTGATTAAATCCTATAAAAAATGCTAAGCACACTTCCAGGCATTTTTCTATTACAACTTTACAACAATTGGATCGCTTGTATTCAGAGGGTAGGCAAATGACTTTAGCTGGGTCATCCTTTAGCTGGTATTTCTAACAAATATTGTGCCATAGGCCATTCCTCTTGTCAGAACACATTTATTTTGTTATCTAGATGATTATGGCCATATTTTTCCTTATGTATTCTTCCTTGATGACATCCTGAGTTCTCAGATTTTCAGCAAACACATGCAATGCAATTACTGTAAATATAATACAGTGTCTCTTATCCTCAGTTCTCCCAGAACTTTAAAATTATTAAATTTGTATCAAAACTACAAGAGAAAACAAATTGATTATGGCCATCCTACACTGGTGTAGCCATCACTGATATTGGGCCTAAATATTGTTATAAATGTTAAAAACATATACCATAAACTATGCAAAAGCTCACACACACATTTTAAGAAAGATAAAGGTGCAGGCTACTCATTTCAATATTCTCAGTTAATTTGGAATAACAGTTCCAACTTAGTGGAAATGATTTTGTTTTAATTCAAGGTGTGGAACAAAAAGAAAAACAATTTATACTTTAAAAACAGGGACTTGAATGTGAGCTTTCACCCTCTCAAATGTCTTATTAATCAACCTCTAGTGCCATTTCTATTACTGCTTTAATATGAACAGTCACTGGGAAAATGAAATAAGCAGCTATTTGAAACCATGTCCCCCGCATCCTAGCTGACTAACTTTTCAATTTGAGAGGTTTAATAATTCATTTCTAACGGCTCTCATTTGTTTTGCATTTTCTTAGCTTTCTATTATGGCTTTATCAAAATAATTATTTTTATTTCTTATTTTAATTCACTCTCTTTTCAAATGCATAAACACTGGAGTTTGAAAAATAGCCTGACTAGACTCTCTGGCGACTCTGTGGTACAAAGAGCAAACTGTCTTGTTTAAGGTTTATCAGAGAGAACACATGGGATTATGAAACAATGAAAATTAAGATAAACCAGAAGCAGGATCTTTCTGAGTCACCATGCTCCACTAGAAATACCTTTTTTGCAATGAAGAGGAGAAGATATGCAACATATGTAATGACTAACAAATTCACCTAAACCTTGTGTAAATGACTTCATTAACGATGCAATTAATATACTAACTTTTTTCCTAGTTGTAGAAATTATTATCAAATAACTAATGAATCCCTCTATAACAAAAAATTGACATGACATAACTGACAGGTGAATTCCTGTTAGTAAAGCTGTTGTAGAAGTCAGTATGGGAAACGCTCTTCTTGGGCAACTCTAGTTTAAAAGATCTAAAAACCAAGTCTTAAAACCAGATTAGGATGGGTTTGGTCTTCTATCTGACAAACATACCACAGTATACAGTTAAATGTTGTCATTTTCTAGCAATTTTATTTGTTTGCTACAGGCAATGAGAAAATATTGGGGGAAAAAAAGTCTGTAATTATATTAGAACAAAATAAAAGTTTCAGACATGGATCCTGAGTGACTGGATCTCTATTTCCATTTAACCACGATTGCAAAGCATAAAGGCTGCAGCAGCATTAGTACAAGCAGGGTACATTTCCAGGGAATCCAGTCTCCAGCCTCTGCTAGCCAGAAAACCTTTCCCCAGGCAAGAAGAACCCTTTTGAAAGTGCCATGGGCTTTCCATATTGATAGTACTGCAGACCTTTAACTTCTTAAACATCTAGCATTGTTTGATGGTAAAGGACCTCAGAGGAGGACAAATGAGGATGAGACTGTACAGGGCAGGACCTCTGAGGGTGGGGAATGACACTCATGTCTGCTAGCACCTCTCAGCTGCCACCCTCCCTGTGTGCCATGGCACTGCCTTGTGAGCATGGCCTGCTCAAACCAGCAGCAGGAAAGGGGCTGGCACCATTTGTAGAGGAGCAGGGCATCTGGCAAATCCCTTCCTATTTCTTTTGATTGCACAGTATGTTTTTTCCACAGGAGCACACAAGCACTAAATATGCACCCATTAACAAAAAAAAATTTGAAGCAGTTTCCATGAACTGTAGTTGTATCAATCCCCATAGCTTACACTAGTATAAGTCCTTCACACATTTTATAACCTATCTTTGTTTATTTAAGAACAAAAAAGGGGAAGGAAAGAAAAGCCATGAAATAAAGTGATGTGCTATTAAGCTTCAGCAAATCACTCTTGTGTGGGTCTAGTTGCTCTGTGATGTTAGCCAACAAGGAAAGAGCACCAACAGAGCTACTTTAAGTACTCAAAGTATTCACCTAAAACTCCAGAAAAACTGACTCTCCAAAGACAAGGCAATCATGGTATTCTCTGATACTGGAAAGAGAAATGCTAAACTTAAAAAAAAAACAACTTTCATTGGCCTGAGGTTTCTGCCCACAATTCCTCCCATGACAGTTGGGTATATACAAGATGTGAAAAACAAAGATCTCATTTTTTGGCAGGAAATACACTCCCAGCAGTACCTCCTGCACTCCAGCCTCCTTCTTCTATCCCTGGGTGAGAAATCACAGGAAGCTGATGTCTCTGTGCGATAACGTGCAATACCATGCAACACCATTGTCTTCTTGTCCCAGTATTCAAGGACAGTCTTCCCTAACAGGCTACTAAAGAATGAAGAAACAATGAGCTCTGAACTAGCTTAGGGACTGGAGAAAATTTGGCCTGAAGTCACCTGAGATCTGGAGGGCAGCCTATTGTGGTCCTGGAGAACACACAGAGGCCAGATGAATGCACTGATTGGTTGCTTAAAAGTAAGAAAGCAAAGCTCTCTCCTCTGCCTTTCATCAGTAACTCTCTTTATGTGCTTGATTTCATACTTTTCCTACCCACACACAGGACATACCATGGTTTTCCATCTGCTTTATTCTAATGCAATGAGTTTTGTAGGGCAAGTCTCCTTTCCTGAGTAGCTGTGTGGATATTACCTGTTGGTGGAGACATAATAGCAGACATTGCCAGACAAGGCAAAAGGGAAATGATATGGCAAGTAGATGCTTACCTACTGAAACCCAAACTGCAAAGGGGGAAGAAGGAGTTAATGGCTGCTAAAGTTTTTCTGGTAAGTGGTGTTGCTTATTTTTCTTATAACTAGTTCCTCTGTTTCTGCAAGTTGAAATTTCATCTTTCATATCAGACAGTTCCTTGATACTATAGAAAATAATCAGGAATTAATTTCAAAGAAAAACAAGACATAGAGAGCTAAAATTGTGAAATCTTGTTTTTTCCTAAAATATTGATCAGCAAGGTTCAGCCTTTGAGTATAAATTTTTCAATTTACTTTTTCTACCAGAAGAGGCTAAAAAACACAAATTTCCTTTGGCAACTATTTAAAGTACAACACACAAGAAAGGCAAAACCAAAATCAAGTCACAATTAATTCTGAAACTGGAGCTGAGTAGTAATGCAAGACCAGCTACTAAAGCTTATGCAAACCCCTTTGCCCAAAGAGGCTGCCAGGCAGTCTCCTGGGCTGTAAAATAAAGCTGGAAAGAAGGATGTGTTATTGACTTTTCAAGTTGAGCGCTGTGGGAACAGAGATAATTTTCTCACATTTGACAAGACACAATAGAGAAAGATACAGTATAGCAAAAGTAGGGAAGCATGGGTTTGTGTTCATGTTCTCAGGGTAGGTGGCAGCTGGTCAGTCACAGATGGATGCTCTGGCCTGGCAGGTCAGCCATGACAGCTGTTGCATGAAAACTTGGCTTGCTTCCCTGGTTGACAGCATTATCAGGATAAAATCTCCTTCCTTCCCTCATTCTTTACAGGCTAGGCCCAAGTGAAGGGGGTGTTTTCTGCTATGGTATTGGTGCAGTGTGGTGCAGCTCACTCCCAGTCCAGGAGGAGTGAAAAGAGACAAGGTGGGGTTATTTGAAGAATAAAATGCAGCCCTGGGATGGCAGAGCAAGAGCTCGTGCAGCTCAGAGCATCCCAGCTGCACAGCCCAGGAGCTGAGGCTTGTGCACAAAGATCAGAATCACCCAGACCTGCTAGCCTTAGGCTCTGCATCCTGCACCAACTCATCACCTTGCTTTGGCTCTGTAGTGTTGAGTTTCCCTTGGAGTGTGCATATATAAAGCACCTCAGCCTCTAAATAAATAAAGTGTGATATATTTGGAGTTACCAGTTATACCTATTTTTTGTCATTCATTTAAAAGTCTTGATAATACCACAGCCCTTGAAAATTAATAGCTTATTATAGCTTATGTGTTTGAATTTGTATCCCCTTTGCATTCCTTCTGACAATAGTCATTAGAGACTATCTAATGACTACTTATTACTGCCATAGGTATGGCAGTATGATGAGCTCTAAGCAGGCTCTTCCAGGTGATCTAGCAGATTGGTGGCCTCAATTAACACTGGTATCTCTTTTTTATTACGCACAATTGCTACTCAAAATCAACTATTTTCTCATAAAATTTCAATTACAAAATGAAGAAACAAGAAAAATTGTGTTCCTAGCCAGATCTCCCCAGAGTCAGTTATGTACCAAACATCCATAAATGTCCTTTTCTTCTTTGTTTTTTAAACACTTGCAAAATTGCTCTCCTGATGTCACCAGGCAGGACCAGCTAAATGATCAGCATTTTAAAGTCTCAACTTAAACCTCCCTTAGTCCCGTGGTACACACCTTTACAGTGAGACATTCTATGTTGTGGGATGCCTGATGTGAAGCCATTCCTAGAAATAACAGGTAGCTGTGTCTCCTAGGTAGAAAGCCCCATGAGGGGAAACTTTCTCCCTTGGATGGAGAGCTAAGATTCCTTATTGCCTGGGGATTGCTACAGCTGTGAGAATCTGTGGGAGAGATTAAACAGGGACAGATAAAGGAACACTGTGCTCAAGGTATAGGACATGGCATCAAGTTACACAAGGTGGGGGGTAGATTAAATAGGAAAAATTTGTCCCCTGAAAGGGTGGTCATGCATTGGAACAGTGTTCAAAACACTTCTGGGTGTGACACTTGGGTACAGGGTTTAGTGGTAAACACAGTGGTGCTGGGCTAATAGCTGGATTCTTAGAGGTCTTTTCCAACCTTAATGATTCTGTGATTCTATGATCTGTGCATTGAACACTGCTGAACAGAGTTAGGAAATATACATGTGTGCTCTGAGCTTGCAGCTGCTGAGACAGAAATCTTTTATTCTAATTTCTTGCAAAGTCTGAAAGCACATGCTGAAGAGCCAGAGGAGCTCAGTTGTCTCTAGGAAATTTTAAAAAAACTTCTGGATTTTAGTGAAATCATGACTGGCAAGTCCTGAAAGACATTTGCTAACATTCATTTTTTCAGGGGATAAATGTAACTGTACTGTGCTTTCTTTCACCTAAAATGTCATCTCTCTCACTGCTCTTGTAATAGATGATGGAATATAGGTACAATCACAGTCAATTTTTTCTAAAACAGATTACACAGATGCCAATCTACATACATAAATGCAGCTACAACATGGCTAATTTTGAATAGATTACCTTCCAAGTCTTGTGTTTGTTTGGAATTGGGATGTATTTATTCATTTGCATTATTAAAAACTTTCTCCTGCACAAACGTACTCATTAGAGAAAGAATGTTTAGTATGTCTAAAAAAAATGAAACATTTTAATAATTAATCTTTAAAATTGTGTGTGTATATATATATATATGTCTCTAATACATGTATTCATAATATTTATGTATGGAGAAATCTCTATTATATGTGCAGGATTCCATATTAAAAATCTGCACATATAATAGAGATTTCTACATACATAAATATTATGAATACATGCACGTATATATATGCACAATTTCAAAGATTAATTATTATTTTTCCTTTCCTTATATCAAAAAGTCAGGATTCTGCTCTTCACAGTGCTTTCTGTTTACTGAACACAGGAGTTTTTGCATGTACAGAAATGGATGTCTTTTGATTTTCTCATGCACACTCTTTGCTGTTCTGGGAGCCAGGAACTAAGCAGTGTTTTTTTTCTGCTCCTTTAGTCCAAGTCCCCAAGCCACACAAAGATATCCTTGGGCACCCTCCTGCTCCCATATCAAGGAGATGCTGGCCAGTCTGCTTGGTTTTGTCACCTACCACAGACAGACTAAAAATATAAAGACAAACTGAGTTTCCTGGAAGAGCAAATCTGATAACCTTGCTGTGATGGCAGTACAGGAGAGATTTATGCCTCTGCCACACATTGCAGCCAGGCTGTCTTGCAAGTGTGGGGAGAGGGACATGCAGTCTGTACCAAAAGCTGTGTGAACTACACCACTGAGCAGTGCTGATGAAGGAAGCACTGCTTCCTCTCTGCCCTCTGCCCTCTGCCCAGCAGAGAAAAAATGTAAAAACCACTTCTCCCTTAGTAACTTCCAAGCCCTGGTGGCAAGGAAAATAATTTGTCAGTGCTTCTGTGTAACAAATTTTTGGCTAGACTTCAGGAGAGCAAATTTTTCCACAAAGCGAGGCCTCCTTTGCCCTCTTTCTGCAGGATTGGTGTGGCAAATTTGGGGGGTTTTGATGTAAAAGAGATCTAGATTCACTTCTCTGTGGAGAACAAGGTTACGCAGGGTTAATATCTGCTTCAGAAAGGAAAATGATTTGAAAGTGGATAAATATCTAAGAATTTCTTCAGGGTATATATTCCTCTACGGCAGATTGTGCAACCAGGCTGTGTGTAAAACTTTGCCTGCTGAGGTTGTGCTTTTCTTCCTGTTTTATTTTCAGTAGCATCCGTAGAAATCTTGTCAAACACGACTTTGGTGCCAACTCATATGCTGAATATAGCCTAAGTGTTGGGCTGTTTGGGGTTTTTTGGGGGCATGGGGAGAAGAACAACAATGTTTTGGTTCACACACACAATCCCCGAGTCCTCGCATTTCACTGAGTTTTCAGGAAATGAGCATATGGCTTTGGAGAATCCACCTCTGAGTCTTGGGCTCCGTCATCTGTAATGAGGAGAGGAGCAGCACAAAACGCAGGCAAGTCATACATACGTGTCTAGCACAGGAAGGGTACCTTCAAAGAAAGCTGAAGGAGTTGGATACTTCATTGGGGAAGGTAGACTTGGATTTGGGTACTAAACACAGTCATCTTTTTGGAAGCCATATGCTTTCAAAACATGCTGCAGAAGGGGCTGTATTGATCTGTTGTGCGCCATTAGCAAGCATTTCTCACAAAATTCTAATTCTCAAGTCAAAAATTGGTCTTCTGCAGAAATACAAATGTTACCTTTTCAAGCTTCATCACAGCTTCAAGCTGTGATTTGTCTGTGATGCTGCTCAAAAGGAGGCTTTTTTTTTTTTTCACCAAAGGAAATACTTTGTCTTCCACCATTTGCCGACCAGTGGCTGAAATTGGGAATTTTTGGACTTGAGAATGCAAGAAGTACAAATAAATTATTGAAACTCTAGGTATTTTCTATTTGATAGTTGGAAATTTTAGCAAGAAAAGAAACGGGTATTATTTAAGGTCTCTATCCACAAAAAAGTGAATGAAGGGCAGCTTTGCTGTTTGCTGTGATAAGTACAGATCAGGCCATCAACTTAAAATCTCTTGCCTTGCTGTTGCATACTTTATTATAAGAGCAGAAGCCTGCAAATAATAATAAAGAATAAAATTATGGTCTAGTTGGGTTAACTTAGGAAATTATTAAATTTCTTCTTTTCTTCTGAACTTCCTAACTGAGGATCCATCACAAACATCAGGGAAACAAGCATTTCCCCAGAGACTTCTAAGGCTACCAGAAGCAGGAAGCACTATATTGTAAAATCCATTGTCACTAAACTAAACTTCAGTAAAGGATACATCCCAATATTATGCAAAATTTTAGTCTGAGTATTGAACGAAAATTGTATTTTGTCAGCCTGCTTCAAGGCTTGCTGGTGAATGGCTATAACTTGCTGCTTCATGCATGGTATCTTCACAATTTCTACTCAGTGAGCTCACAAGGTGGGCCCCTGAAATGAAAATGTAAGTGAATGAAGTCAAGCACCCCGCACCAGCTAGGCAATAAAAGACAGCTGCAGTTCTGAGGAGTACAAACCAAGATCAATGACATTTCAAAAGCATCCTGAAATTGTTTACTGCCAGTAAAGCACAAATGCCTTTGACTGGGTATAAAGCTAGAGTATTAGATGTCTGCTCTAGTTCCAATGTCTCTTAAATGAACAAGCTTTAAATACATCACTTTTTGTATGCTGCACTTTTGTTTCCTTTTATGTAATGGATTATTCAGAGCACTTTCTTTGGGAGAGAGTTTGTCAGTCAGATGGAAGTTATTTGATTTTGCAAACACATTCACATAGCAAGACATGTGCCTTTTATACTGAACATTAATGCAAATACATGCACTCTACCTAATTCAAGGAGACACCATTCTGTTAGAGCTCCCATGCTAATCCACAGCTTTGCTTTGACCCCCTTACACAAAATCAAAGTGAAAAAAAAGATATGAAGATATTCAAATGTCCTTGCCAATAGCAACAGGGGAACAATTCTGACCATGCCCAGCAGACAGCAGTCATGCAGCTGTTCTTTGAGTGTTTCATGCAAACTTAAATTTGGAAATGGTAACTGTTGGACTTGAGGGACAGGTATCAAAGATTACAGAGCTTTAGAGTGAATCTGTTTTACATGGGACAATCCCAGGGAGATGACTGGAGTTTAAACATTCCCAGTGCTCTCTGAGTTGTGTAGCCTCCAAGGCAGAGAGAAATGGACAAGTATCATGCCCTATTTTAATGACCTGATCTCAGTTTCAGAGCCCTGTTGTTCTGCCTACCTGTGGACAGCAGCATGAAGCTCACTATGATTTTTTTTTCCTCCCCGTAAGGATTTTCTAGCCAGGAAGAGGAAAAAAATCAAAGCTGCTGCAGTATGTTATATAACTTCTTCTTCTTCTTTTTTTTTTTTTTTTTTTTTTTTTTTTTTTTTTTTTTTTATTATTATTTTTTTTCTGTTTTTTTCCTTCAGATGAAAAAAAAAAAAAAAGTGTTGATCCTTCCTCTTTTCACAGCCTGGCTTCCCAGCTGCTGGCTTCCTTGCTTTTATTACAAAGTTCTACCATGTTAATCTGATCCTTTCTCTCTGTTACATCATCCTCTCACTTTAGCCTGGGAAGTTTGTTGTAAGTGGACTTCATTCATTTCAAATGAATTGACTGCTTTCAATTTTAACCAGACTGAAGTTGTGATTGTGTGTTGTTTATCTGTAGTATGAATGGGGGAAAACTCTTCTTGCTGGGGAGAGATCAGAGATTATTTAGCCTGAACTGTCTCCACTCCCAGGACTGAGACCTCCTTAGGTAAGCTCACTGACCTGTGGAATATACTTTTCTTTACTCCTCTGCTTTTTGTCCTCTGTCATTTTAATATTACACCCCCAACTATCTATTTCGGTTGTACACTGCTATCCTGAGATGTGTTTAATTTGCTGCTGTGAATAGGTAAAGATTTGTTTCTTTGTTCATTAAGGGCACAAGGTGACGTTTCCAACAGTTTCACTATTTGCAGCTGAGAGATTTTTATCAACACAGCTGCTTTCTATGTAGCTACAAACATTTGGAAACCTTGCACACAGCAGTCAAAGTCATTTGTAAGAGGTGCTTCATGCCCATTAACAAAGCTGTCATATATGGCTTTCCTTTAATTAAATATTGCTAGGAATTTAGTCTTGGTACAACATTTCAGACTAATATGGAAAAATCCTTTTAAACTGCATAACAGATCAACATGCATACATGGCTCTCCCGCTGTTCTGGCTGGAAGAAGCTGAAGCACAAAAAATGTGAACATTGTTCAGCTTTTAGTGCCATTTGGGTTCCTACTGGCTTTACTAGCGGTATAATTAGATATGCCAGTTAATGTCAGCAATGGTTTATGTGAATGGTGGTTTATTTAATTTTAATTATAATGAGGGAAATCTCCAACCTCTTTCACAACAGTTTATCAATAGGGTTTTTTCATCTGTTTGAATAAACTCTTGAAAAATTAAGAGATCTGTAAAAGTTTCCCTATTCAGTATCAAGCATTAGCAATTAAACAAATAAACAATTTTCCAGTGGAATGGTTCTCATCCTGAGAAGAATTTTACTCCATGCTGCTCACTTCCTTTGGCAGGTATGGCTGAAGATCACACATCTCTCCGGAATGCTTGCAAGTAAGTGGGATTATTTCACTTTTAGGCCTGCCTTTTTTCATTAGTACTTTAATAAGTACTTGTGGCTAGTGAGCTCTAAGTATTTTGTTTATTGTTTGGAAAAAAAAAAAGATAATGTGCTGTTTGCCAATCAGAGTGCAGCTTTGAAGACTCCATTTCTTTAAGAACACGTATCAGGCTCAGAAGAGATTTTGAGAATCAGCAAATTCTTACAAGTATCAATGATTCACTTACTGTATTTTTCTACTGTGTGGTACTCATTTCTCCTGATGCTCAATTTTACTGGCAAAGTTGTCTTTGAAACAAGCTACTACCTGAACGTACAAAATTCATCGTATTGCAAATTTGTCCAAATGGATCAGTTTACTTCTAATGTTGGTATCTTCTGTGTGGTTTACTTTGTTATATTCACTTAAATATTTTCCTTTTTGAATTGATACATAATTTAATGACACAAAAATAGTAACAAGCTTTCTTCTATCACCTAGAGCATTTAATTATCTTCATATCTCATCCATAGGGATGGGATTCTCTTCTCACCCCTACACTTAGGAACATCAGTCATAGCAGTATTGCACAACATAAGCATAAGGAAAATGCAGCTCTAGAAACATTTAACTTTAAGAACAGATAATTTTGAGTACGTTATTTACTGGAGACTTGTCTGTAAAATCTGGTCCTGGCATTTTGCTTTAGGAACATTTTTGGGCCAGTGGTGCTTGACAGAAATCCCGTTTGCCAATGTATTTCCAAGTGCTGTTATAACTAGACCGTGTAGTTCTACACCTGTCTTCCCTCAGCAAAGAAATTAGTCTTTTTAAAGGGGAGATCTCCAATGCCATGGTCAACAGATTTTATTTCTTCATGCACTTCCCATGTGGCCTTGAGTTGTGCAGAATGAATGAATCCTGTAACACTAGGTCTTAATTCAGATTCTAAGCACTGGCTGGGGGCAAATCCAGCTCTGCAGATGTTTTCTTTTGGCAGGGTGCATATTGGCAGGAACACAACTTTGTTTATTGGAAGTGTTTCTTCCACCTCTCAGCTCTGACTCGTTTGTTTGAAGAACATTGTCCTGAGATATAAAATGTCCTTATTTTATTGCCAAATGCCTGAGCCATGGGTAGTCTTTACAACTGCTTCAAAACCCCTCATGTTTGTGTTCTTTTGGCTTGCTCTGCATCTGGATACATCAGCATCACTGTAAATTAAGGAAGAGGGAAAAAAAAGCCAAATCAAAACAAACAAAAAGCTCTTCAAAAAACTCCAACATGCTTCAGGAAAAGAAAATGGAGCAAATGAATAAATGCTAGCTAAGCATTACTTTGTACTGGAGAGTCACAGAAATGTTAAGCAAAGAGGCCATGAGTATATAATAAAACAGGAGTATATCTAATAGGCATAATGGCAATGTTGGTCTATTTAGCAGCTGTTACACAGCAAGGAAGCTCCAAGAAATTCACAAGAATCAAAGTAAGTGGTAACAAATTCTTTTTGAGTTTAACAATCTTGCTTATTCTCTATAATCAAATTTTATTTAGTGATGCTGAATAGCACCTGTAAAGTAGAAGACTTTTCAGCAAGAGAGGATGAATAGTACAGCTTCAAGAATGTATTGATTACTGCAGTGACAAGAGAGGTTGTGCCGGTGCAACTGTGATATGTTCATTCTCCTGAATCCAAATAATGGGATTGTGTGTTCTGCCTCTGTGAGAGGTATTTGAGCCCATGTAACATCCACTAATGGGTCTGAATCATCTTCAAACATGTATGGCATAAATAAAGTTTCCCTATGCTGTACACATAGAATTAAAAGGTAGGCTAGATTAAGTGTCGTGCTCAAGGGCACAGAGGAAGACCAAATCCAGCCACTGTTCTTGTCAGCTGGTGCAGTATTTATCAGGTTGCTGATTAAGTGGAGGGTCCTACATTCTATTATTGGTGATGCTGGTCTGACAAGGAGTCCTGGTAAGGTGGCATACAAATGAACCCTGTTAATTTTTGTACCATTAGAAACCCAAGACAGAAGGAAGAAAATCAATGCTTTGTTTTATAGTAAAGAAAAAATCAATGAGGAAAGAAATGGTGTTTCCTAGGATCTCAGAAAATGTTTTGGGCTATGGGGAATAGTTAGAGAGAATTAAAACTATTTAATACAAGTTGCCAGTGTCCCTTCAGAGAACGATCGTCTAGAGCTATCACTTTGTAATAAAAACATGAGTAAAATCCACAAGTTCAAAGTTAGGAAAAGGAAGTAATACCAAGAAGAGACTTCTGGATTTTTTTTTATTTTAAATTAAACTGGCAGCCAGCTTTATTGAATCTATGAAAACTGAAGAAAATGTGTTAGTAAATAAAATTTTAAAACAAACATGTGGCAAATGAGAAGCTACATGTAATCCCAAAATCCACAAGACAAGTTTACCTAAGAGAACTGTCAGAGGTCAATTTCTAGACCTCTGGGTTTCTTTTCTGTCTCTTACAGTAGCATATAAAGGATTGCTAGGAGAAAAATGTAAAAACAGGCCAAAAAATGGAATAAAGTTTTCATGGTGTTGACTCTTGCTCTTGGCAGTCTGCAGTTTAGAGACACTCTGAACCAGAGGTTGCATCAGGATCGTCCTATTTATAGTCTCTGACATTACTTTCATAATTTTAACTGTTCTTTAAAGACAGTACTCTGATTGAAAACAAATGAACAAGCAAAAAAAAAACCAAACCAAACAGAAAACCACTATTCAAGTATGTATAATATTTAACAATAGTGGGGTTGATTTGTTTTAAACATGTTAACTTTTCATTGAGTACCCCTACTCTCTATAGCACAACAAATGCTGAAAAATTGTTCTCCTAAGTCCTTCCTCGCTTAGTTTCGCAGTTCACAGCTTCACAGAATCACAGAATAAGCTGAGCTGAAATGACCCACAAAGATCATTGAAGTCCAACTCCTGGCCCTGCACCCTAATAATCACATCGTGTGCCTGAGTGTGTTGTCCAAACTCTTCTTGAACTCTCTCAGGATGGTGCTGTGACCACTTCCCTGGGGAGCCCGTTCCAGTGCCCAACCACCCTCTGGGAGAAGAACCTTTTCTAATATTCGACCTAAATCTCCCCTAACAAAACTTCAGGCCCTTCCCTCAGGTCCTGTCACTGGTCACCCGCCCTTCCTCTTCCTCTCATGAGGAAGTGGTAACTGCAATCAGGTCTATCCTCAGTCTACTCTTCTCCAGGCTGAACAGACCAAGTGACCTCAGCTGCTCCTCACACGGCTTCCCCTCAAGGTCCTTCACCATCTTTGCTGCCCTCCTTTGGATGCTCTCTAATATTTTAATGTCTTTGTGGCACCCAAACCTGCCCCCAGAACTCGAGGTGAGGCCTCCCCAGTGCAGAGCAGAGCAGGACAATCCCCTTCCTTGCCCAGCTGTGATGCTGTGCCTGATGCCCCACAGGACAGGGTTGTCCCTCCTGGCTGCCAGAGCACTGCTGCCTCATGGTCAGCTTGCCATCGACCAGGACCTCCAGGTTGTTTTCCATTGCACTGCTTTCCAGCATCTCATTCCCCAGTCTGTCTGTACATTCATCCAGGGTTATCCCATGCCAGGTGCAGAATCCACACTTACTCTTAATAAACATGGTCACTGATTGCCCAGCCCTGTGATTTGTCTAGGGTATCCAACAGATTTCTGTTGTCTCTTGCTCCTTGTGCCCAAAAGTAATTTTTCGGTTTAACAGTTGTGGCCTTTGATATTTATTTTATCTGAAATATAAATCATTCAATAACTCTAAAAATAATTTTGCTCTTATGTTTATCTTCATAGGTACTTTTTGGACCACAAAGGCATTTGGTGTATGAATTTATGCTGTGTCATAATGATAGTCTCTGTTTTCTCTGTCTTCCTTACAGTTCCTAATATTTATCTTCTTTTCTTTTTGACTGCCAGTGAGCTTTGTAGAGTAGATTTTGAATACCTACCAAGAGTGCCTAGAGAGTCATTCTTAAGTGGTAATATACCCCAAGTTGAGTCCGTTTGCCCTTTGTTTTTATGTAGCTTGTCACATTATATGAATTTTGACACATGCAGGTAACCAAGGGCAACCACCAAACCAGGGCTGAAATGGCAGAGAGGAGATTTATCTGGTTACTTCACTAACAATGCTGGGCAGCACACACACACAGGGACACAGGCTCTGCTTGGCTTAGCTCATCCCACAGGGGCAGCGGATTCACTGCCTGCCTCACTGGAACAAAAGGCTTTGGGCATGTCTGACAGTGTGTTGCATGTTCTCTTCATAGGAATTCTTCCTCTAAAACCAGGCAACACTAGGCATAATAAATGGAGTTTTCCCATACTGACATTTTTAGCATTCCCAGCTGCAAGGTCATTTTGAATGAAAGTATTCTGTCCTCCCTGACAAATCTTTCAGTTTTCATCCTTTTCTCCCAGCACAATGATTGACATTACTATGTAGCTGAATGCTGTAAACCTGTCTGAGACAATCTTAATATCATTGATCATGGGAAATATGAAAAGACCATATATTGAAGAAAATTGTAGGTGAAGTACTTCATTCTTCCAGAAAATGCACTGAAACCAGAAGTCTCCCACCACTCTGAACATAAGATTGACTTCAGAGGAACTAGGTACTTTTGGGGAAAAATGTTCAGAACATGTAGAGTAACTCTCGGACCATTTCACTGATCTTCTGAAGGAGATGAGGATGCACAACTCCTGGACAATGCATTAAAAACTTGCAAAACCAGCTGTTGTGTGCTAGATTAAAACTCCAGTTGGGTATTTTCCCTCTGAAAGCAGACAGCAGTTAGGAACAAGGGGAGAGTAGAGCCAGCACACTTTATAGTTGTGTATCTGTCTAAGTGAGTTTGTTTCCTGAACCCATTTCCATCAGCAAGATCTTTTGACAATCAATTTCACTGTTCACTATGGAAGGCCAAATATGTGTTAATTTGCTTCCTTCTAGTTCTGATGTTATGACAAAATTGAATCATCATTCTATATTCACCTTCTTTATGTCTCTCCTGACTATCATATTTTCACAGAGTCATGTCTTTTGTAAGTTGAGGAGTCTTGGTAAGTACAGCATCTCCTTGTTGGTTGAGCAGATGGCTCCTGCCTGTCACGTTTCTCTGTTCCTTTTCTCAGTCAACCATATTTATTAGGAGATGATGGGAATCAAAACTGCATGTATGACAGTTCTCTATACTTATCAGGAGGATGCCTAACATCCTAGTCCCTGTTTGATTAGCATCAATCTGATATTGCCTTAGATCTATCGATTATAACTCTAAAATCTCTTTCCTGAGTGGTAGCAGGTGCTTTACAGCTCATCATTAGGGACTTTCTGGATTTTTTTCCCCTCATTACCTTCCTTTACTAAAACAGAATTTATTCTGGGTTTTTTATTGGTAATCTTTTTTATTATAAGACATCCTCTGCAATGGTTTTCAATCAACTTCTCTTTTTACCCTTCACACCGTTTTCTTCATATCCAACCACTTTCTAGATCACTTTTGAATGGACTAGAGTGACGATACCCCAGCATCTATTTCTTTTGATTTTGAAAACTAATGCTTTATTCATGCCTTTTTTTTTTTTGTCCTATGCTTTAGTCCATTATTACTTCATGAGAATGCCTTCTTTTTACCCATGTCAGTTAAAGTCTTTTGGAAAAGACTTTTAAAGCCTTCACCCTTCCAGATCAGTGTCATTAGCTGGATCATATTAATCTACACCCTTCTCAGTTTCCTCAAACAATGCCAACAGATTTGTGAGGCATAAATATCCTGCTTGACTCTCCCATAGTGTATTATTTTTGTTATATGCCTACTAGTTTTATTCTTCAGTATTGGTATAGCCAGTAAATTATTCAGATTTTCTTCTAGAGATTTTCACATCATGTCGGGCTTTTCTGGTAAGTGATATCTCTGGGACTCTATGAAATCCTTAGAGTTAGCATTACAATCTTCTGATATGAAGGCTGATCTGAGAAACTGCACATTGCTGTTAAAGTTCAGTATTAAGCTAAAGCTCTTGGCTGAGTCCTGACAAACGCTTCCTGTACTTTAAATCAACTTTGTTCTGAAACAAAAATTTGTTTGAGATGCAACCTCTGATATGCCCCTGTAAAAAAAAGGTATTATTTCAGAGTGAACAGACACAAAAAAATTAAATTAGCTTCTCTATTATGGCCTCATTTCCTCTGAGAGCTTCTGATGTAGTTTGTCTCATAAAGATGCCTAGGCTTCTATTTCCACTGCAAAATTAAAATACATTATTTCCAGTAAGAGGAATCAAGAAATAGAATATACTGGGGGGTTACCCTGTTATGGTCAGTACCAAGAACATACATGCACTCTTGTGTTGTACTCACATTTAGGACACTGTGCAGGAGAAGGATGTATGGCATAAAATGGGAAAGATGGGAAGTTTCATTCTATTCTTACTTTATACATGCACAAGAGCAAATCTGGTGAAGCAGTTGAATAAAATCAGTATTGCAGCTAAGTCCAGACACTCAGAGAAGAACACTCAGTGAAGGAGAAAAAGTCTATCTTGAGCAAGAAGCTGAGGAAATTCTTTTCTGCCACAAATGAAAGCCTTGCAATAGAGTTCTGCACTCTGCCGGATGAAGACTTTTTAATGAGATATTTTGTCAAACGGTTCTGATTGATTGAGTCAGACTGAATACAGCCATGGAATTGTAGCTGCTTCACTGGGATTTTCATTAGAAGGTATTTGGGTGGCACTAAAATAACTTTCACTCAGGGGTTGTGGCAATTGCACAGGATGCAGGAAATCTTCATGTTTATCCTTTGCCATCTATACAAGTTGCAAGCGAGACAGTCCCACTGGGTGGACTTTGATTCATGTACTTCTCTCTCCACACTTAAGTAAATAATCCTTGATGGGGAGAGAGAATGTTGGTATCTATAAATCATAGATGTGGGTCTGGACAATATGAAAATGCAGCACTGAGAGTGTTACTGAATTGTGGCTTTTGAGAATGAAAACCAGATATTCTGGAATGCTATGTAGCTCTTCACCATCAAACAAAATTTAATACGAATTATTTAATTTGATCACAATCCAAGTTCCTACTTCTTAAAAAGAATTGAAAATCACTTTACTTTTTATACATCAGCGATCCAGAAACACCACAGAAATTCTTCTCAGATGTATTCTCCCTCCTGAACACATCCTTCCATATTCTGCCTTTCATGGTGTGATGGTCTCAAAGAAACTTTAAATGGAGACAATAAACCAGAAGACTGGGCTAGTTCATTAAACTTTCTAACCATATTTTTATCTGAATTTACCTACCTGTCAAAAACAAAGGATTTTGCAAACAGAGTGTGATGATGTTCCAGCCCAACCCTCCCAGTTAAACCTGCCCTCTGGTCCTCTGCTGTTGTCTTGCTTCCCTGCCTTTCTCTCAGGCAGACCATTTGCTGCATGCCAGAGCAATTCTACAGGCTGAGTTGAGACATCTTTTATTTTCTTGTCCAGCGAGGCTTTATTGTGCAGGGTGGGAAAAGATCAGAGGAAGGCAGAGGATTTTTTGTTTCAATTTTTGTGGGGCTTGTGGGATTTGGTTTAGTTTTAATGCTTAAAATATACAATTCTGGGATGACATTTTCAGGTCTATTTTCCAAATTCCTCTTAGATGACTAGAGGTAAAATAATTTATTAGTTCTTTATTCTAGTTCTATTCTGAGTACAAAAAAATCCAAGTTGTGATGCTCCAGCTTTGCCTGTATTACCACTTCTTTCCCACCCTGATGCAGTATCAATGAAACCGACAAAATATGGCATGGATCTGTGCTGAGAGAGTTGACCTGAGGCTTGTCATCAGGTTCCTGCAGACTTGATATAATTGACTATTTGTCTTTGACAGCCCTTTCCAGAAATTACTCCTGGGGACTGAGGGTTCCCCACACCAGCACAACACTCAATTTCTCCCCACTAAGTAAGAATTTAACGGATAATCTGAAGCAAGTTTCTTCCCAAAACACCTAGTGAAACCCCTTTTTAAGATGAAGAAGGACTGGGGGACCCAAGTGCTACAGATCAACAAATACATACCAAAACATTTCTAACAATTCAAGAGCCCTTGATTGTGCAGATGCCCACTAGCATGTGAAAAGAGTAACACCTATCCTAATAAGAACAAGGGCAAAAAGTTATTCATTAATTTGAACCCAACTTCCTGGCAAATTAATCTTTGTCAGGTACATATCAAAACAGAATAACTTTCTCTCAAACAATCTGAGCACTGCAGCACAAAAAAACCCCAGAGAAATTAAACTACAGATGTGATCTGTGCAATGCAGACTCTAAAAAGCAATGTAAACACCAAGCTTGGAAACCAAACATATGAACTAAGGCAGCAAAGGAAGCTGTGAATGTTTCCACACTAAATCTTGCCTCTATCAAAAGCCTGAGTCAACATATCAAAGAAATCCCATTAGTACCAAAGGAAGAGCCTAGATACAGATCCAGTGAACTACTACTGGATTTTTTGCCTCTGCTTCAGGGATTTTTTTCCATCTACGAATCACTGTGGATTTGTTTAACAGCAGGAACAGTTTGTTTAAAACCTCAGGTGTTCTTGATATTTTCTTTTTCCAAAATCAGTTATAACCTCTATCTTTCTCAAGAAAATTTAATCCCAACTGAAAAAAAAAGCACAGGAGATAGAAGAAGGTTACTTTTCTCCTGTTTATCTCATTCCATTCTGTTTAATCAAAAAAGCAGAAAAGTTCTGGGAGCCTGCTCTTATGTTTACTTCTTACTTAAGGCTTAGGTTGAAAAAAAAATTGTTTTAAAATAAACTCAGGCAAAAACTTTCGAGGAGAGTTGAGAGTTTGTGCCATAATCAACAACCTCACTTCTGTTTAAAGCACAAAAGTGTTTTTCACCAGGCTTTCAGCCAAAGATAGCTAGCTCTTATTAATAACATATTCGTACTCTGGGAGAAATCCAGCCTAAGGGTCTGAGCTATAGAGGCACCGGTCACCTGCAGCTCTCATCAACTTCAATGGGAAGTAGATGTCTCTGTAGATCAGAATTTACTGGAACAGAATTTCAGCCTCAGGATAAAATGAGACTTTTTAAAGAAATTTAATTTACAGAAAGAAATATGACTGCTTGGGGTGGTTGCAAGCTGCTATGTAAGGATCTCTCCAAAGGCCCAAGCTAGAGTTTGATGGAGTAGTGGCAAGGGCATCTCCTTCTGTGGCTTCAGCTCATATTGATTGCTACTCTCCTTAATTTAAAAAAAAAAAAACAACCCACCAACCAACCAACTAAACCCCAAAATGAAACACCCTCACAACTGGAAGTGATTGATTCCAAAAGATACAGGAGGAAAATGAAAACTCCAATGGACTGTCAGACATAATACGAATAGTACAACAGCTTTAGCACTGAGGAGTAGCCTAGGCTCCTTGCTTCTTGAATGATCTTTATGTAGCAGTTACCAGTGTAAAGCAAAAATTACTTTTTTGAATGAAATATATAGAATTTGTTCCAATACTAAAAGAAAATTGTATTTGTGCACATAAACACCTGTTCTTGAATCTATTAGGGAAAAGGAATTTAAGAGGACCCTTGTAAGAAAAGAAAGGCAAAAGATGAAGTGAAGCAAAAGGAACCTAAGTGTCAGAAATCAAACAGCTAGCAAAACTAAGCTCATTTCAATGTCAACACCTAGATTACTTTCTCATCAGATAGCTATTTTGGGGACAATGATGATGGGGGCTCAACGGTGGTTAGGAACCTATTTAAAAAACAAGGCAGTGCTTACAGGACGTGCTAAGGACTAAATTTTCAGAAGTCCTGGACATTCGTTTCTCCTGTAAAACTAATTGCCACATTACTTCTGATTTCTCAAGAGGGTATTGACATATTGTTTTCCACTATTTATATCTTGAGTGTTTTTTCCATCATATGCCAAGTTAGACACCTTGACTACTTGCAAAATGAGCATATGATATCAATTAAGCTATTATTAAGCAAAAATGTTTTGAAAATATTTTTTACATGGAGTTTTGAGACTGTTTTCAAAGATAGGAATGGCAAACTTATTTTTAGCCAATAGTGAAATAAAAGAAAACTGTGATATTTGATTGTTTTCTTTTCTTTCAGACAGATGGACCTGCTCACAGCAGGGATGTTGGAATTAGATGATCTTTAAGGTCCCTTCCAACCCAGGGCATTCTGTGATTCCATGATTCTTCAGAGCAGGCTGCTGCCCAGTGGTCTGAATGAGGATCTTTGACAATCAGGCTTCTTGTTTTTGTAGCTATTTGCTTGGCCTGTCAAAAGTCCTAGCTAGCCAAATCCTTCCTGGGTCCTGAAGGTACCAGATGCATTGATCTTCCTTTTCTCCTGTTACGGCTGCTGCTGATCTTAAGCAGAAGCTGAGGTAAAGCTTTCCATGGAATTACTGCATTGCGTCAGCAGCCTGAATCTGCTTTAGAAATCAGTAGTTGTGTTAAATCCACATTAATTTTAATAATGGGGAAGGAAGGATGCATTTTGAAAGCCTTTAAAGGCTCGCAGTTTAACACTGTGAGGATTATCAAGTCAGGGACGATGGTTGATTTAGGTAAACCAGTTCATGGCTGATTTAATATCCTTATATTTCTCCAATAACCATTTTACCCCTAGAGGAAGATTCAACTATTTTTTTTTTTTAGCCAGACTTTTTTGTCAGTTCTTGGTCTGTGGCTTCTGCTCTAAAACCGAGTTGAAGAACAAGCAGTGCCAAAGTATGGACTGACAGATTAGAGCACAAGGCCTATTCACAAGAAAATTTATTTGGCTTGTGCTTCCAGAATACTTTCTGATTAGGGTTAGAATTATTAGAAGAAAACACATAGAATCACAGTATTACTAAGTCTGGAAAAGACCTCTAGGATCCCATGTTGAATCCAATCTGTCTCTAAACTCTGATCAGAGCTGCAGATGGACATTAAATGAGGTTTGCTCACCTTTTTCTGCTGAAGATGGTTGCCTTGACAGTGGAGATGTCTGAACCCTGGTCAGTCTTTCTCCAGGAAGCTAGTTAAAGCACAGCAGTATTAAGTGAGTAATTAATTCCCAGTAGCCTGGTGGTTAGGGAAGGTAGGACTATGGGGTTAGGAGAGGGAAGTGGGAGAGGGAAGAAACTTGTGGTTCTATCTGGCTTTTGGTCCCTGATTCACTGTCACTAGTGTCACAGGGGAGATCTTGTGAGCATCTAGTCTGCCACTTTCTTCACTGATTTGGCAAGGACCTGACCTGAAAAGTCAGTTACTTACCAAGTCCTGTCTGTAATAACTCTCAAGCAGTACTGTGAGTAGCAAGGGACATTGTGTTGTTCCCTGTTATCTTCTTCCAACAAATAGTAAACTCAACCAGCATGACAAGCTTGCATTCATTATTGCAAGTACAGAATACCTCAATTTATTTCATATTAAACTTTCTACCACCGTGCTAGAGTACCCTGCTCGCTACACTTGACCTAAGGACATCAGCACATCAAGGTTTTGTGGTAACAAGCAAACAAAGCACCAAGATTCTTGCAGAAATGAGTTAAATTTTTGTACATACATAAGGGATGCAGCATTCCATATATGCAGTCAATATTCTACTAGGGAAGAGAGGCAACATGGACTGGTAAAGGTGAAATGGAAAGAGAAAATGAGAGAGAAGCAGGAGTTTTAGATAAACTACTCAACCCACACCTGCCATACGAATTCAGGCCATTCATTTCTTTTCCTTCCTTCTTGGTCACTGAAGGATGTACAATTCTAGGGATCCCAACCAATTTGTTAAGCATCTGTGCAGTGCCTAGATATGGACACCCAGTTTGCCCCTGGAGTGTCTCAGTCCTTAGTGCAAACACAGCAATTAATAAGCCTTCTGTTTGTCTGTTTCCTAATTTAAGTTCTAGAACAAAAATTGTCTATTCTTACTTTTTTTTTGCTCTGCTCTGTCAGCTTGAAGCCTAAATCATGAATTTTGAGCCATGTAACTTTTCTCATTAGAGAGAAAACTCTATCACCAGCCTCTGTGACTTCAGAAGGTCCTGAATGTAATCATCTCCAGTAATTAGATCTAAGGACAGAACACTTGGGACTCTGCAATTCATGAAACTTTCAATACGTTACAAATCATAATTTACCCAGCTTTTAAAATGATGGCATTTTCAAATGTATATGAATTAATTTAAAAAGCCTCATTGGGCCTTTAATTTAAGAAGAGCAACAAAATAATCCATTGCTCACCTGGTGCCATATCACAGGCACTTGCTAAGGGACACAGGGACTGAAGGATAATGACAGGAAATCAAAGGCATTTGAACACAATAATTAGGAGAACTTTCCTATAGATTGGTAACTTTAAATCCATTAACTCTAGCATCCAAGGTGGAAACTATGTGCCTGATGTGGCCTGGGCACTTCCATGGGTACCATCTCCTGTGGAGCCACTTGTGGGTATAACAAGGCACATCTTTGGGGACAATCAGTGTAATGATGCTCTTTGCTATCAATTCACCTCTTCTTGTGAAACTTTGAGAAAGTAATTCCTTCATCAAGTTTGGTTGAGCTTAGACAGCAGGTTGAAATAGTAAGGAGGGCAGTAGGATCAGATGGGTATGCATTATGCATGAAATGTCATTGCAAAAGCTTCAATTTTTACAAACTGTATAGTAATAATGAGGAAAAATAGTGGGCAAAGAATAGGAAAAGTTTGAAGATGTCTTCTGGAAAGAAGGTGTCACTGAGGCCTTTGTATCTAGGGGTTTATGCGCAGTAAGTTTTGGGGAAAATTGCTTAAGCTCCATGTTGGTTTTCTGAGGCTGTATAGAGTGTTAAGATTTGGGGGTTTTTTATGTCGTTTTTTTTCTCTTTTGTCTGGTTTTGTGTTTTGTGTTGGGTTTTGTTTGTTTGTTTTGGGTTTTTTGGGGTTTTTTTTTTTATACTACAGGATCAAGTGCCTGGAGGTTATACACTAATCCTATAAACCATGGGGAAAAGGGAGGCTTTTGCACTGAATTATTTAACTTTCCAGTTCTTGATATAGGAAACAATTTCATTATTTTTAAGGATTTGTCTTCGTAGGAGACAAGAGTTAATAACTAACAACCCTATAATAAATGGTTTTACTCTGCACTAACAATATTAACACAGTATTTAAATAAGAACAATGTGTTTAAATGCATTTTTATTTCATATACATACATATGTTAGAAAATACCTATGTTGTTTTTCAAATAGTTCAACAGAAAACAAATACTAAACACTAAAATTCATGTTACTGAAGTTCCAAAGAAAGAGAATGGAAATAAATATTGGTGTGAATTACAGTGCTAAATCTTCCTGTAAGGTACATAAGGGGTTTTTTTGTGTTTTGTTTTTTTTTTTTTTTTTCAATTCCATTTGTTCATTAAGTTTAGGTCAATGTTTAATACAATAAAAGTCAAGAAATCCTGACAGAACTGGAGAGAGCAAAGCCGGGTTTCTTATTTTAGGGCGTTGTTTTTTCTCCAATAATGCTAAAGAGCAATGGAAGGATGAGATCTTTTAAATTAAAATGTGGAACAACATAGGAACCGATTTTTTTTATAAAACTTCGATAATTGATATTGCCTTCATTGAGGAAGTTTACTGTGAATAAAAATGTATCTAGAGAAACTTAAATATTATAAATAAATAAAACAATAATTTAATCATAAATAATAAAGGGAAAAATAATAATGATCTGTAATTTTAACTGAATTTCAGATTCTGTGTGTAGAGACCTAAACATAAGCCTAAGAAACACTTTGTTCACTTTTCCAAAACAATGACAATGTAAAAAACTAAAAACATTGGTAGCGCATCCTTTGGCTTTGCAAAATATAAGAACAAGGTAAAGTATTAAGACTTGCTTATACAAAAGATTGTGTATTTAAATGTTTCATATTATTTTGTGCATATCCATGTGTATGTACATGCAAAATGTTTTCTCTCTCTTTGAGAAAGAAAAAGACACAAATCAAAAAAAATCTTCTGAGCCATGATTAACATCCATTTACCCTAGGCTACTGAAATTATGGTGAAAATAGGGGCATCAGAATTCATTTAACAATGTATCTTACGTCCTGTAATTACAAGCACAAAACACTGCACCGTGAATAGAAAATTATTTTTTCCTCAGAATGAGCCCATATACACAGGTCCTGAATTACATCCTCCTCACTCTCCAAAGATTTCACTATGCAATTTTAAATATTATTTAACTACTATGATCAAGACGGTAATAACACTTTTCTGAAGTTTATATTGCCAAAATCTCTATTATAGATGCAACAGTAATGTAAAAATAAAAAAATTATTAAAAGTAGTGGAACTTGTAGACATCTCATATACAAAAAGGCAACCTCTACTTCCCTCTAAGGCAAAATATGTGCATCAAAATCTCTGCAGAGCTTGCAGGGCAAAGAAATTGATATTTTCAAAGAGAGATTTTCAGAGGTTTTTTAAAGAAAACCAGTCTTCTTTCCAACATTTTGAAAAAAGCTTCATTATAGATACCTTATTTAGGATATTTTAGATTAAATTAAGTCATTTATTTCTATTTGTCGTGGTTTAACTCCAGATGTAATCTCAGCTCCATGCAGTCACTTGTTCCCTCACTGGTGCGGTGGTGGTGAGAATTGGAAGAGCAAAAGTGACAAAATTCACAGGTTGAGATAAAGACAGTTTAATAGGTAAAGCAAAAGCAGCACACATAAGCAAAGCAAAACAAGGAATGCATTCACCCCTTCCCACGGGCAGGCAGGTGTTCAGCCATCCCCATGGACGCATGGCTCCATCACACGCAATGGTGACTTGGGAAGACAAACTCCAGACTTATTCTTCATCACTCCTCACTATTCTTTCCCCAGCTTTACACCCTAGCCATGATGCCATACAGTATGGTGTGGGGTCAGTTGGGATCAGCTGATCTGGCTGTGTCCCCTCCCAGCTTCTTAAACTCCCAGCCTCCTTGCTGCTGGCTGGGGTGAGAACCAGAAAAGGTCTGTGCAAGCTCTGCTCAGCTAAAATGAAAATTTCCCTGAATTATCAACACTGTTTTCCGTACAAATCAAAACCACCTACGGTGAAGGAAATTAATGCCACCCCAGTCAAAACCAGCATAGCATTAGATTTATATTTTGCTTAATAATGAGACAAATCATAAGCTGAAGAGGAGTTCCTAGAACATAAATCAGTAGCAGCAAAGATCTTGTTTAAAAGATGTTTTCTAAACCAATGACTTCTAAAGTTCAAATCTCCCCTTGGTCTACAGAGGTTTTTTTTGTTTTGTTTTTTTGGGTTTTTGTTTTTTTTTTTGCATTACTGGTAATAAGCAAAGCTTAAACCAAAACCTCATTATTATTTATTACCCAGCATGCAAACTGATTTACAGAATTGTAGGAGAGTATTGAAGATACTAAACTCTAAATGAAAGAGGGGGGGGTTAAGTTTTCATGAACATAAAGCATACCAATATTTGTGAAAAAATTAAATAATTTTAAATAATTTTAAATTAATTTTAAATAACTTAAAAACAATTAAAGAAGACAATTGTAAGTACAACTTGTGCAATACTGTGTAATACTTCTTCAATAATTACTTATCAGAACTAAACAGGCATCAGAAAAGTGAAAAAAGAATGTGCAGGAATGTGTCTTGAGTATCCTTTGACAAGTGGCATAAAGAAAACAAGCAATAAAAATGAAAAGATGAAAGCTAACCTACTTTAAAAATAGTTATGGAAGCTTGCTTTTCTTTATTTATTTTTAAGAGTTGTTTAAACTGCTTATTCATAATTGAGCCTTTCAAATGTACATGATTTGTTAGAGTAATATGTACTTTAGTTTTGTCTCTCTCTTTCTGTCTTCAGACTGACTGCTATTTGAAGGTCTTATTTTATATGGCTGGACTAATGCTATTGCACAAATTGCCACCTTTTGAAGGCTGTGATTTCAGCCTGCCTGAACAACTGCCACTTTAGCACCACAACAAAAAAATACCTTTCATGTAACAACTCCCTTCCTTTCAGAAGGAATAATGAAACAAAGCAAAACAAAAAGGCACAACCATCCCTTTTCCCAGTGGATCCACAGGCTTTAGGGACACCTCCTTCCCTCTCACCTTCCAGAGTTTCAGAGCTGCTGCACCGACACGGGCACTGCAGCACACAGCTGCTGTGACACCTCTCCCCCCGAGCACGCCCCCTCCTCGCCCTGGGCTTTGCAGATAATCCCAAACCAAAGCCAACCTCGCTGTTCTGTGCGGCTTTCCAACACCCACACCCTCTCCCCACTTGCACTGGGGCTCCTCTTCAGCTCTTCCTGCCCTGCCCAGCTTTACAGGGTCCCATGGAGTTTCCTCCTCTTTTCTCTCCATCTCCTCACTGGAGGCAGGGGACACTTCCTTCAATAAAATGGTCCCTGCATGAGAACACGTGAAAGGATTGGATGTTTCACGTGACTCCCTGGAGTGCAGGGTTGCATGTCTACACTGTATGTGCATATCCAAGACTTTATCCATATATTAGACTAAAAGTGGTTGTCTTCAGTACTCTCAGATGTCCAGATCAGGTCTGCCTAGCTGAGAGGTTTAGGTTGTAACTACCCAGTCAGAGAACCAATTTTAACTTGGCAAAAGATGCTACATTTCAAATCTTCTTGTTCATATAAAGGTCACTCTTTAAAAATATTCATCAAAATTTCAGTCCCTCTAATCTACAGGAGTAGATGTTTAATTAAATATTTTTGACTAATAGCCAGCTATCTTCAGCATGGATATCCACTCTCACTTTCTTGAGTCTGGTCTAATGGAGATGGTCAGCCTAAGTTATTCCTTGCCAGAACAATTTTTATTTCAATTACAGAGCTCCCTTTTGTTTTCCATTCAACTGCATCCTATAAAATTAGGCTAATTCTTAGTAAAACCAAACTAAAACAGTGAGAACTGTTTTCTGAATGCTGGATGCTGAAGATCTCAGATTTTTTTCCAAAGTTTCACCTGGGAATGCATGAAAATGTCAGAACCATAAATTGGCTTTTCTCTGCTCTTTATCACAGACATAGCACTGCCTTCCCAAGGCCCTTATTTTCTTCTGCCTTGCTCTAGCCACAAGCAGCTGCTGAACAGCAATGCTCACTGGCTTTTGAACTCGAAAGTATATCCATCATTCAAGTTGTTCTTCTACAATTAGCAATGGGGTGAACTGCTCACCCTAAGTCAGGGTTTAAACTATATAAGGCATAAAATGTTTCAGGTTTAGACATGGCAAAGATTGAATTCTTTATTCAGAGGTAATGAAATGGTAATTTGAAAGGAAGTACTTTTTTATTAGTCAGATAAGGAGAAAAGTCTATCTTAACTCCTTAGGAATTTGTCTAGAAACCCTCTAGCAATATGGAATTTCATTTTATTAGTGCAACCTATGGAAAAACTTGACTTCTTCATATTCTTCAAAACCTATGTCTTCTATTTTAAAGTTTCAGAGAATCAAAGCATCATTCAAGCTGGTGAACATCTGAATGGAAGATATGAGGCCATTTCAAGAGAAATATTTTTGAAAATTAGACAGGAGTCAATACTTTTTAATAGCAACAAGCCAGCAGCCAAAAGAGTTTAGTACCTGCATCCTGTGGAAGAATTTAAGTATCTGGGTTGTCACAAATAACAGGCACTCAGGAAGGTACTTAACAATGAAACATTAGTATCCAGCAGATTTTCATTGCTCACTTGAGTACTGACATTGCAGTGCTGCCATTTCAATGGGAAAAAAAAAAAAAAAAAAACAAAACCCACAAAATCCAAAAACCAAAACAATCCTGAAAATTATACCTAGCCTAAAAATTTCAGATACAGTGCCAAACACATTGGGAAATCCAGCCCCAGTCATGAGTAGGGCACAGCGGATGTTAAAGCACTACTGCAGCAGAGGGTTAGTGCAGCTGGGACTGTTCTGGAACATCTGTAAAGCAAAATTCAGAAAAGAAGATTATCCTGGTTAGTTATCTAATGGAGCTCAAAAATAAATAACTACATAAATAAATAACCTTTTGAGCACCAAGCCCTTGCTTAGATCCTAAACAAAAGTACCTCTAGCTTTTCTTGTGCATTTGTGTCCCAACGCTCTTTCAGCAGTCATTTCATAACAGACCATTCTGCCTTTTCTTTCTTTTTGTATCAAAAAAAAGTCTGAAGGAGAAAAATGCAACTACAATTAACTTCAAAACTGTCCGTCAGCCATGCAAAATCATAAGTGAGTGTTTCAACTAGTAAACCACGTACCACTTCGCTGCTAGAGCAGGCTAGCAGGGGAGCGCTAACGCACACTACTGCGTGATGCTGCGGCGAGGGCAGCCACAGATGGGCACAGCCCGCCCGTCCCGACCAAACGCTGCTCGGCCGCCCCTGCCCGCGCCCGGGGCGGGTCGGCCACCGGCTC